>PVIW01004735.1:0-59381 GCA_004026585.1 Noctilio leporinus | reverse complement strand
GATTATTTGTTTATTCATCTTCTGAAATTAGAATGTAAGCATCATGGTCCTTATCTATGTATATATCTTTGATACCTTGAACAGTGCCTGACCCATGCAGGGCATTCATCAAGTATTATTGAAAATACACTGAATGAAGCCCTGGCTGGTGGCACAGTGGATAAGGTGCTGGCATGCAAACCAAAAGTTGCTGGTTAGATTCCCAGCCAGGGCAACATAACCAGGTTGTAAGCCTGGTCTCCAGCCAGGTCCTTAGGTGGAGGCAGGTGAAACGCAACCATACATTGATGGCTCGCTCCCTCTCTGCCTCTCTCCCTTCTCCTCTCTCTAAAAAAAATAATAAATAAATCTTAAAAAAAAAAAAGAAAGAAAATACACTGAATGAGTGATTACTATGTCCCATGCATTATCTCACCAAATCTCTACAACAATGTCACCATTGTTTTTTAAATTTATTTTTAAATTATATTTTATGGATTGTGCTATTACAGTTGTCCTAATTTTTTCCTTGTTGCCCCCCCCATCATCCCCCATTCCCTCAGGCAATCCCCACACCTTTGTTCACGTCAATGGGTCATGAGTATAAGTTCTTTGGTTCCTCCATATCCTATACTATATTTTACACCCCCATGGCTATTCTGTAGCTACCTGTTTGTTCTTCTTAATCCCCTCAACTCTTCACCCATTACCCACATCTCTCTTCTATCTGGCAACCATCAAAATGCTTGCCATAGCCGTGATTCTGTCTCTGTTCTTCTTGTTTGCTTAGTTTGTTTTTTCAAATTCAATTGTTGATAGATATGCAACTATTGCCATTTTATTGTTTATAGTTTTGACATTCTTCTTTTTGTTAAGTAACTCCCATAAACATTTCATATAATAATAGTTAGGTGATGGTGAACTTTAGTATGTTCTTGTCTAGGAAGCTCTTTATCTGCCCTTGATTCTAATGATAGCTTTGCTGGGTAGAGCAATCTTGGCTGTAGGTCTTCGATGAGCAGTGTTAGATAATTAATGGGTATTTCTCATTACATTTATCACTTCCAATGAGAGAATGAAAGGCAACACACCTGACAACCCATTTTCTATTTGGCATAAAGGACCAAACACCTGATCTCAACCGACTGATCCTAAAACAACAAAGAGCTTATTCCAAGAATTGCATTAATACCTTTATTTTAAGCTGAGCACTAGGCAATATAAAATATTGTATCTGATTGCTGTCCTTTAAATATAACTGTAGGTGTTAATTGTCTCTTGGTGAAATACACTTATCTGAGAAAAAACAGGCATCTAAGCTCTATCCATGTAACTTTATAAAGAATTAAAACTTTATTGAACTGTATTTAATTTGGGGCCAAGTCATGGTACCTGACCATGGAGCAGCTGTCTTTTGGAAAAAATGAAAAAAGGATCCTAGAGGCTCCACTTGGGGAATCACCAGTATTCTTATCCCAACCTGGCTACACAATGGTGCCTGCAGCGTGTGAATCATGGCTGCCCAGGCTGTCTCAGGGGAGAAGCCAAGATTCTGTCTTGAGCTTTTGAAGGAGCTATTCATCTCATAAGAATGTCAGCTGTTCACTTTGCAACTCAACCAGGCAGGAAGTTTTAGACCTTTGGCTCCATTAAACCAGGACTCAGATAAGATAATTAAATCTCCAAAGACAAAGATATAGAGAAAGGTACCATGACTATTGCCTTTGAGCCCAAATCTAGATCAGGTTAGTTTATCTTAAAGCCATAGAACTGTATTAGGCTTAACATTAAATAAATATAAAAAGTCTGGACCAAAGCTTAGAGAGCTTTGGATGTAGCCATAATGGCTTCTTGGAAACCTATGAAATAAGCCCTGAAATGGGCTTGGGACTTCTGCCATGTCCAGATAACAAGTTTAAGCTAAGGTCCTCCAGCCGCAATGAATTGATTAAATATCCATCATTGATTAAATAACAAGCTCATATAAGAAAAAATATGTCCCTCTCTTATATGTGATATTTCTGGGTCCCATGATTGGTCTTTTCATAGGAGATAGGATCCCATATGTTCATTTTATTTCTTTATCTTCTACTCTACTGCAAGTATGTCAGGTGGCTTGTAGACATATGCATAGTACAGCCATATAGGGAATGTGAAAAAATTACATAAACACAATATTCTACAGCCTTTAAAAATCATGATGCAGCCCTGGGTGGTGGGGCTCAGTGGATGGAGTGCCAGCCTGCAAACCAAAGGGTTGCCCATTTGATTCCCAGTCAGGGCACATGCCTGGGTTGCAGGCCAGGTCCGTTGTTGGGGGCAATTGAGAAGCAACCATACATTGATGATTCTCTCCCTCTTTCTCCCTCCCTTCCCCTCTCTCTAAAAATAAATTTAAGAAAATGCTGGTGTCCCGCCTCTCAATCCCAGTCCTGACATGACCATGCTGGCCCACTTGCTGAAGGAACACCAGGCTAAACGGGATGAATGCAAGGAGCCGCAGGAAAAGAGGCGGCGAGAGGCTATCATGGCAGCAACCTGCCTGGCAGAAGCTTTGGTGGATCACCTCAATGTGGGTGTGGCCCAGGCCTACATGAACCAAAGAAAGCTGGACCATGAGGTGAAGACCGTACAGGTTCAGGCTGCCCAGTTTGCTAAGCAGACAAGCCAAGGGATCACAATGGTGGAGAACGTCAACCAGGCACTCAAGGAAACCAGGAATGTGGAGAACTGGGCTCGGTTACGCACACCATTGCACACCATTGCCACAGCCCTGGAATACGTCTACAAAGAACAGCTGCAGTCTGCCCCATTCCAGCCCCTCTTCCTTCCTCCTACCCACTGTACCTCCCTGTGGGGCAGGAGGGAGGCTGACAGGCCACAAATAAAACATAGGTTTCCATTTCAAAAAAAAGAAAGAAAGAAAGAAAGAAAATGCTGATTCACTCTCTGGGTTTTGATATAGAATGCTCTGTAAGTTTCATTGGTTAGTGAAGAGAACAAGGGGCAGGACAGCAGGGGTACTCTGTTATCATTTGGCTTACAGAGAGGCAAGTACATATAGACTGTTTTTGGAAGCATATACAGGAAACGCTTAACAGTGGTTGCCTCTGGAGAAGAAAACTGGAGATATTTTACACATCTTTTTAGGTTTTTTTATTGTACACATTTATTACTAATAAAATAAGCATTTTAAAATTAAATGTCTTCCAAATCAAGACAAAGTAAACAAAGCATTTGTAGTAGACACTTGTGGCGTCCCACTCGAATCTCCCTTCGCAGGCCAGTGCACTCACAGCTGCTAGGAGTATTGCCTCATGGCTCACAGTGGAGCCTGCGGGTTTCAAGGTGGGACCACTCTGATGCAGGGCACATTCCAGAGCTCCCCTTGGGATCGTGCTCCCCCTGGAACCCATCCTGGATGAGTTCTTTCCCCTTACCCTTTCACTCTCCTCCTGAGGGCACTCTTACAATAAATCACTTGCACAAAAAAAAACCCTGTCTTAGGCTCTGTTTCGAGGGAATCTGGCCAAAGACAGCATGATAGAACTAAAATCTGGGTTGTACAAAATATTAAGACTATAAAATAATGTATGTACTGTCTCCACATTAGGGACAACAGTGGTTTTCTTCTTTGACAGTAAAAATGTTCCCAATCTTCAAAACCTTTCATGATTTTCCATTGTTCTCCAGGAAGGACAGATTCTTTAACAAGTTTTACACTGCACAATCTGGCCTCTCCTCCGCCTCCAACCTCTTTTTCCACACATTCCTCCTTACTCTTTCCATTCCATCCACAGTGACCTAATTTAGGTCTCTTCTACTCACTATGCTCCCTTCTGCTGCAAGACATTTGCTCATGCTTTTTCCTGGAATACTTTTCCCTCCATTCCTGCCTGATTAATTTCTATTTCTCCTTCAGATAGCCCTGAAAGCATTACTTTGACCAGAACAAATCCTCCTGTTCCAAGTTCTCATAGTCCCACATACTTGCTTTCAATAGCATGTCTCAAAATTGTAACTGAAAGGCTTACTTGCATATTTATTTAATTAAGAGCTACCTGAATATTTCAAGCCCCTTAAAGAGAAGGTCTTTTCTGATTTTGCTCATCCCTGTTTTTCTAGTGCCTGGGACAGAGTTTTCCGCACAGCAAGTATTCAATAAATGTTTGCTGAATAAATAGATCTTGATTAATGAACATAACCAGCTGAAATTCAATGCTAAATTTCACTGCAGCTTGCTTAAAAGTTAAAAGAGAAAAATAACTACTTACTTAATTTTCAGTATCTATAGGCAAAAATAAATCAATTATTTATGAAACAGCTCATCTCTGGTGCTAAAAACAGAGAAAATGTTGTACATATGTACTCATTGAAAGGAGATTTTAATGGAAACATCTTCAAAACCATCCCCATGATAAATGAAAAAACTGAATTTTAAGCTGGTTGTTTGCTTCATTTACTCAGAACATATTTATTAAGCACCTACTATGTTCTAAGCACTGTGCCATATTATGTGGTGCAAAAACCAAGGTAAATAAAAAGATATAAAATTCCTGCTCTCTTAGAACTTAGTTTCTAAAGAGTCAGACAAAAGTAAACAGAGCATAGGAATGAATGCTAGTGTAGTCAAGCAAAAATATATGCAGTCATAAAAGGCTACGATAGATGATTTAACCTAGACCAGAGATTGATTGACTTGAGATCTGAAGTTTGAGTAGGTTGTCCTTGGGGCAAACAGAGGATGGAAGTATGTCCCAAAAAGAAGGTATAACCTATGAAATTTCCCTTGGTGGGAGGTGGGGACGGGGGGATTCTGATGAAGAATTAGAGGAGGTAGACAAGAGTCAAATAATACAACATTTTGTCTTAAGACCAGTGGGAAGCTACTAAAGAGTTCTAGCAAGTAGATGACACAATTAGACTTTTATTTTTAAAAGATCACCTGATATCTAAGGGAGAACAGATTGTAGGGGACCCATGGGGAATATGGGAGGACTAATAGGAAGAAAGTTGAGGTTAGGTATAATAATCCACAGAAAAAATAGTGACATTTTGGCCTATGGTGATGATAGGAATATGGAAAGAAGGAAGGATACATGATCTAATTGGGTATCATAGGGTAAAGCAATTCTCTCCAAAAGTAAAAGAATGTTTGCCAGGTACAGAGCTCTCCAATAAATTGGTTTCAATAAAGTCTGAATTTTAGAAAACTCAAAAACTGAATTGGTAATGCTTCACAAATTTGTATCATAATTGAGCTTTTGAAGAAGCCTATAGGTCAAATTTAAATTATTTATGGAGAACTGAGATACTGACATCTATAAAGCCAATGGAAATAGAGTTAACAATTGACATCCATTTATAAAAGTCAAAGATTCTGCTGGTTATATTGCATATGTTTATATATTTATGGAAGTTTATGCCTCAGCTAGTTGTAACTATATATTATTATTTTAAAAATTTGATGATAGAGCTCCTCAATTAATTTTGTTGTTACCTTTGGAAAGTGCTCAGACTAAAATAACATCTT
Source organism: Noctilio leporinus (assembly GCA_004026585.1). Classification (NCBI taxonomy): domain Eukaryota; kingdom Metazoa; phylum Chordata; class Mammalia; order Chiroptera; family Noctilionidae; genus Noctilio; species Noctilio leporinus. Next base: position 53,869 of record PVIW01004735.1, on the reverse strand, counting down.
GAGGTATTGTTGCAGAGAGACATCAAAGTCAGGTAGCCCCACTGGCATTCATCATCAAAGTGGCCTTTACAACTAAGTCTGACCCTTGCACAACATTATCCAAATAGAGATATTCCTATCTATTCAGGTGTGCCTTATTTTACATGGGCAAGAAGTTTTATGTGTGTCTGGTGTGCCATTGAGTTGGCTCCAATTCTTTACAACTCTGTAAATGAGTGATGTTCACAATATCCTGTCTTCAACAGCCCTGCTTAGCTCCTGTAGATTCATGTCTATGGCCTCTTTGATATAGTCAATCTGTCTCATATTCGGTCTTCCTCTTACTGCTACTTTCTCTTTTTCCTAACATTTCCCCACTCTCTCATGATGTCACTGCAGTCAGACAGCTTCATTTTGTCATTTTTATCTCCAGCAATGAATCAGACTTAATTTGCTCTAAAACCCACTTGTTCATCTTTCTGGCAGTCTAGGGTATCTGTAGAGGTCTCCCCCAACACCACATTTCAAATCAATTATTTTTCTTAGAGTCTTCTTCACCATCCTATTTTTGCACTTATACATAGTAATTGGGAATACAGGGTTGTGGATGATCTTAGCCTTGGCCTTTATTGGAAAATTTTTCTTCTTGGTGACCTTTCTTAATTCTTCCCTTGCTGCCCTTCTGGGTCTCAGCCTTTACCTGAGTTCTTGGCTACAGTCTCCAGTTCAATTGATGACTGCACCAAGGTAAGCAAAATCTCTAACAAATTCAATATCTTCTTTATCTATGTTAAAATTGTGTATTTCTTGTGTGGTCATGACTTTTATCTTCTCTGGTGTTCTAAGGGAAGTATCGTGGCAAGTCTTTTACAAAAGAAACATTGTACATACAAGATTAGCCTGATCAATTGGTAATACTAAGGGTTTAAAAGGGCAACTTTGTGGATTCAATTCCTGTGTGGGCCAATTAACTGTAAATCAGAATGATAGAACTTTCAGCTTAAAGGGATTTCAGAGGTAATTTTGTATAATCATAGAATGTTATAGATGAGAAAACTGAGACCTAAGGAATAAATTCTTCAAGGTCACCAAGAAGTCCAGCAACAAAATTGTTTTTAAAACTGGGCTGATTCCCCTCAAAACACATTATACAGCTATGCTCTTACATGTATACAAATTGATCTTCTTATTCTGACTAGCCAGCAAAAAGATATGTTTTATGTTTATGGTTTATTTGAAAATATAGGAACTCATACTAGATTCAGAAGAAGATGGTTTTACTGAAAATATACTTGGTGAGTAATATAGCTAAATCATTTTCAGGGAATGTCCATAACAAAGATACCACAGCAATTTCTTATAACTAGAGGCCCCATAATTGGTTCCTTAGAAATTACCACTGGCCTTTCTATGTCTGCATCAGACTAAAATTAAAACTTCCAGGAGACAGTGCTGCTTCCAGCTATAACGGTCTAGTTTAAATCAAAAATTGCAATAAGGATAATTAGAAAAGCTGGAAAAAAATTAAATATGTTTGAAATCATTGAAGAGCTACCCAGATGGCCAGGATGGGATGAAAGCTCAATATTCTGTACCAAGTTTCTCCTTGAGATATTTGCCAAGTTGAAAGCAACTTACAGGTGAAAAGCTGGCAGAATTTGATAACTAGAGGGTTAAAAGATAAGTAGCTCTTTCAGAAGTCTGAAGGGGCTGGGCAAAAGTAAAATTCATGGCTATTAAAGTAGCCATAACTTGAAGAGCTAAAGTCATGGAGAAGATAGAAACAAGTTTTATGTTTGTCTTCAGGGTTTCTCCTTGAGGCATTTATAAATTTGTAACCAAGGGCTATGAGGCTGAGAAGCCAAGCAAAAATCATAAACTAAAGTCTCAATGAGCTAAGCAGTTTATAGTTGTCTCACAGTGGTGGGGAGATGAAAATTAGAGTTCAGGACTAGCCAAAAACAAAAGGCACTGGTAAACATTCCAAGGTTTTGACTGGGGGCCCTGAAGTGTTCAACCTGAGAATTAAGGACAAATTGAATACAGATCATCCCTTCCAAAGGCAAACCCAGCTAGCTTCCTATTAGATCAGTCTCATACAAGATAAAGATACTCTGCTTCTACTTTAACTGCTTTCCAAAATCAAAAGTGTGCCCTTTATAGAGAATGATAATATCACCTAGAGTTTCTGCAATGTTTCATACATTTACTTGGCATTTAATAAAAAATTACCAGGCATGTCAAGAGGTAACAAATGGGATATTAACTATTAGATATTGGATATTAAAATAACTTTAAGAAAATAGATGTCAAGATAGATAATTTAATTGGAAAACTATAATCTACATGAAAGAATCAAAATACAAAAACTAAGAATCAATAGTTTCTCAACAGATTTGACACAAAATAACAGAATTAATTTACTGGACACATATAAGTATAACACACTAAGGCTTGAACAGAGATGAATAAAACGATGAAAGATACATAAATAAGAAAGTATAATAGATATGATACTCTTGTAAAGTTCTAACATTCATGTAATTTGATGCCTAGTAGAGGAGGAAGGAGAAACTGGTGGGACATAGGAAAAGCATTTTTGAGAACTTTTCAAAAATGACTAAGACATGAAATTATAGTTTTAAGAAACTCTATGAACCCCAAGTATGTATGTGTGTGTATGTGTGTGTGTGTGTGCATGTGTGTGTGTATGGGTGTGTGTGTGTAGACACATCATAGGAAAACTTCTAAAATCTGATGGCAAAAAGAACATTTTAAAAGCTGCCAGAGGAAAAGGAAGCATTACCTTCAAAAGAGTAATAATAAGAATTATAGATGACTTCTAAGCAGTAACAATGGAAGCCAGAAGACACTGGAATATTAAGTGTTTTTTAAGTGTTTTATCAATGGAAAAAAAACAAATTTCCATTGATGAAATTCCATTTAGACTTTCTCTGACCAAATGCCCAGCCCTGCGGAGAGTTGGACACTATGGAATTAAAGTTTCTCAAAGGAAATGGGCTGTAACCAGTAGGTAGCATAAGGGAAAAAATAAGAAAGGCAAACAGACACAGAATTATCTATTCACTGATTTAATCCTTGCGACAATTTCTGCAGAAGACAAAGAAATAGTTTGTCCAAGGTCATATAGTGTGAGCTGTCAAGATGGGACACAAATTCAGGTATAACTCCCAATTCCTTACCTTAACCCATATTCCCCATAGAATGCCTTGTAAAGAATAAAGGAAGCTAGCAGGCAGATCATCCGAGCAAACCTGGCAGTCCTGGGATGGCAGATGTTGCAGAATGATCACCCACCTATTCAAAGGGGGAACCTTTTTAGCACTCCAGGGAAAAGAGCAATCTTTCAAAAAATCAGCATTTGATGAAGGAGCTGGCAGTGCTTTGCTTATATGTAAAATGCATAGTTCATCTATTTTTCAGCCAATATACAAAATTGTGCCTAGTCAAGGACCTAATTCAAGGCAAGGGATTCATGACTGTCCTGTTTATTTAAAACATACACACACACACACACACACACACACACACACATCAGTAGGATAATCTAACTAAATTATATTCACTCCTGCCCTGGCTGGTGGCACAGTGGATAAGGAGCCGACCTGCAAACTCAAAGGTCGCTGGTTCAATTTCCAGCCAGGGCACACAACCAGGTTGCAATCCAGGTCTCCAGCCAGGTCCATGGCTGGAGGCAGGTGAAAGGTAATCATACATTGATGTTTCTCTCCCTCTCTGCCTCTCCCCTGTTCCCGCTCTCTGAAAATAAGAAAACCTTAAAAAAAAAAAATCATTCCCATGAGAGAATAATGATAATAAATAGTATAGCTAGAATGAGTCTGTTCATTGAATTTGGTTAATATTACATCATGACCTATGAATAGATGAAACTGTTTAGCTGATTAAATTACTTAAACTCTTGGTATTTTGGTGAATTATACCCATGGTGAAATGAAATAAATACCCAGCTAAAGGCTTCTCCTGGAATTTTGCCAATGTTCACACTTCTTCCTTAATGATTAACAAGTCATAGAGGGGTTGTTTCCCCAATCTTCCAAATCAGATTTAATGAACATACATTTAAAAAAGACAGCACTTTAGAAAAATTATACAAGTACTTCAGAATAAACTCCAATACTACTTGTCTGGCAGAAGTGACTCATTTCATTTCTGAGTGGTGTTTTCTTATTTTGAACATCCATTTTACCACCCCAAAACACCCTGTCAGATCAGTTGATAGAATGATCTTAGACACTGCCTATTAAAATGTTAAACTTCACCTGATAAAATATAATTATAGCATCCTTGACATTTTTACATAGCACACACATGCTTCAAGCTAGGTTTGCCAGAGTTAAGAGTTTTTCTTTAGATGTGTGAATGTATGATGAAGCTGTAAGAAAAATATCATTATGCTAAAATTCAATGTAGTTGGAAAAAATGACCCTAAATAAATAAGAAATCCAAACCAGATGTTATAAATACAAATGAACAAAAATGGTGACAAAGGCCATTTGTCAAACACTTAGAGCTCACAAATAAGGCAATTAAATTAAGACCAAAGTGATATTCAACAGCTATATACTTAAAAGTTTATCAATAATTTTTGTGGTTTATTGGGGCAATTGTTTGTTACCTAGGAAGCTTTTAAAATTACCTATACACAGACCATATGCCAGATTGTTTGAGTCAGAAGTTCTGGATGTGTAAAACAGCTATCAATATTTTTGAACAGCTGTAATTACCAGTTAATCTAAGGTACAGCCACAGTCAACAATTACTGCATGGTTAGTACCTGAGAGTGATTAAATGGTTAAGTCAACCTGCTTGTTTAAGTCTATATTTGAACCTAGCCATAGACAATTAACAAAGTCCATTAGATAAACTGAGGTATGATATAAAGAGATGTCTACTACAAGTTCTTTGATTCTTCTTCACGAAAGGGATGGGGCCTTATTCCCTCATCTTGGGTGGAGGCTGTTTTAGTGACTCATTTCTAAGGAATAGAATATACCAAAAGCCACAACTGGCAAGTTTCAAAATTAGGTCACAGAAGACATTGCAGCTGCCTTCTTGCTCTCTCTTAGATCATTCACTCTAGGGGAAGCCAGTTGCCATGTTGTAAGATCATTAAAGCTACCTAATGAAGCGACCCATGTGGCAAATAACAGAAGCCTCCTGCTAATAACAAGGTAAGTGAGTCACCTTGCAAGTGCATCCCCAACCTCAGTCAAGCCTCCAGGTGACCACACCCTCAGTCAACATTTTGAATTCAACTTATAACAGAGCCTGAGTCAGGACCATCCAGCTAAGATGCTCCTGAATCCCTGTCCCACAGAAACTGTGGGATAATAAAATGTTTAGTGTTTTAGGCTAAGTTTAGGCCTAATACATTACATAAAGTAGATAATTAATACAGGGGCCAGTCTTCCAACACAGACACCAAATAATTAGGATTATCCATCAGTCTGTCACTAGGGCATAGCATTATACCTAATGTGTGGCAGACATTCAATAAATATTTGTGGAATAAATAAATGGTTCATTGATTGAATGCTCACCTCCCACTTTTGAACAAGGAAGAGTTTTTCCCTCTCTAGTGGTTCACAGAGTACTAGAGGTCTTTATTTATCTTCCAATAATCACCAAGATTTCATTCTGCACAAAAGCCTGAAGTTAGAAAGAAATAAAAATCCAAATCAACAGAAATGTGTCCCTGGTACTAGAAACAACATATATCCTGCTTCAACTCACTAGAAAATGCTTTCTTATTATTTTTGCCCCCTTGGGAAATCTTCAGTACTTCCAATATGGTTCCCCTTGCTTTTCATCTTGTAAATCAACGTAACTTGCCTTGCCTCTGAAACTTCTCACTCCAATATTAAGCAATCCAAGTTTTTTAAACAACAAATTAGTTATCCATATTTTGTCACTAGCGTTATATTCCTCACTTTCAGTCATTATAATCAGCTTCTCTTCTTCCACCAAGTATTCAGAGGCTATTATTACTCTCAACCGTTGCTCAAGAAGCATGTGCCTTCTCATTTATACATTCTTTGGGTGCAGTGGTTTGCTTCTTTTCCATGAGGGAAGTAGGTAAAACCTCTAAAACTGTGGTTCCTGAATCCTATAAAATCCCTTGATGAAACTTGCTAAAAATGTAATACCTGGACCTTTCTTCAAGAATCCCAACATTGTAGAATGAGGGAGGGGACCAAAAATCTATATTTTTTAAATGCTCTAGGTTGTTAAAGAAATTAATGTATTTAAATAGTCTTGTGCTTTTGTCATTTAAAAGGGATACACTTGTCAAAAAGTTTATTTTCTATTTTTGGCTGATGTTAATGTAGCTTGCATGGGTAGGTATTTTTGTTTTTGTTTTTCCCCTACCACCGTGCCTGGAAACTGGACATTCCAAACTTAATTTAACAAAAGGGGCACAGGTCACACTTGGTAATGTAACTCATGGTAAGGGGGAAAAATTAGATATTCTTTCAACAGAGTAATGCCAAGCAAATAAGACAGAAGTAGGGGCATGGTAGCAGTTTAATTGTCCAGTACTGTCCCACAAGGTTCAAAGTCACCATCTTCCTGCAACCTAGACTCCCATCCTTGAACTTGTTCTCAGTGGAACCAGATGTGGCTGAGTGATGCTAATCCTATATTTAAATACTAACTAGAAGAGGCAGGATGATGAGGGGAGCAAGAAGGAGAAGTATTTAGAGTTTGAAGAAGAAAGGATTAGAAGTGAGGAATAAGGTTCCACAGCCACCACAAAGAAAGCAGAAAACAAATTGAACTGATATGAGAGGACTCACCCCTATTGAAATGCTGATAACAAACTGAGTAGAAAAAAGGATCCACCTCCCACCTACAATAGTTGTTAGTAGCTTCTGTATGGTTTAAAATAGGACTTGATCTCGGAAAAGTATTGTTGTTTTTTTTTTACGTTCTTCTGGACTGCATGTGTAAAACTGGTAAATACTGAGATTGTCTAATAATGAACTCTACCATCACTTCCTTGCACACTGCAACGTTTCGTTATGGGGTTTTACAAACATCCTACAGGACTAGCTAATGAATTATCTGCCATTATTAAAGGCAAGTAACAGTTTCCATGAACTTAAACATGACGGATTAAGGATATTCATAACTAAGTATTTTCAATCTGATAGCTGTTTCCAGGGGACAACAATTTGCCTCTAAACTGGCCAAGAGACATTAGAACAGCTTTGCATCTCAAAGATCCACCGCCCCACACCTGTTCCCAACCTGATCACACCTAGAGAAGTCCCACCTGTCTAAAAATGAATTAAGCCAGCAGCATGTTCTTCTTAAGTAACATTCATCCTGGGCATTTAAGAGAGGGGTTGTTTTCAGGGAAGGTCCAGGCTGTGTGCATTTTAGGCGAGACAGCATGCCTTTCCTTGTCATGTTGGCAGGTAGGGTGTCCTCATAGCCCACGTGGGTCTCATTCAGCACCAACTGCTGGTAGGAAATTGACTCCTCTAATGTACCTGCCACATGGACATTCAGCCTCCCGTCCAGGAAGTAGATCAAGTTGACTTTTAAGAAATATGCTTGCTGTCTCTGACTGCCTTTGTTTTGTTGACAGGCTCACAGGATGCCAAGGCAGCTGGGGAGCTGCAGTCTGTATGACTGGCCAGCAGGGTCCTGTAGGCAGGGCCGCCTGCCCAAGCCAAAAGAAACACATTTCCCTCCACAGCGGGCTGCTCTCCCAGCCGTTGCTCTTTTCTGTCCCCTACCCAGAACCACCCCTGCTGCTGCCTCATTTGGAGTCCACAGGGCCCTTGGCTCCTTGCGTGAAGCTTAAAAATTAGGAAATAGGAAGAGATTTCACTATCCTTCAGAAATAAGGAGCAACTGATACCTTCAATTTCAGAAGTTTTAAAACTTTTTTATAATTTCAAAATGCCTATGTTAATTCCTTTGCTTAAATAATTACTTTTAGCCCTTGGCTGGTAGCAGTGGATAAGGCGCCGGCCTGTGAACCCAAAGGTCGCAAGTTCGATTCCCCAGCCAGGGCACATAACCAGGTTGCAAAACAGGTCTCCAGTCAGGTCTGTGGCTGGAGGCAGGTGAAAAGCAACCATACATTGATGTCTCTCTCCCTCTCTCTCTTCCCCTCTTTCTAAAAATAATTAAAAATAAAATCTTTGAAAAAAAAAAGAATTACTTTTAAGTAATATGAATTGCAATAATACCAAACACATCCAAAAATACATATACACCCATACATATTTTTACACATATTTAAAGTACATACTGGATTTTGAAGAGTTAATACAAAAAATTTAAATATGCCCATGGCTTATATAAATATTACATGTTAAATGATAGTATTTTAGGTATATCGTAGCAAATTAAGCAGTTCTTTTCTTTTTTAATACTTATTTTACTCTAGAATGCTATTTTTGTGAAATATATCACAGAAATGGTGCATTGCAGAACTCACTTTTGTGAAAGTTGTCCTAGAGATGGTGCCAAACCCATAGTAACAGATGAATTTGGTTTTTGGGTCAGATCCTCTCCCCTCCAATAATACAACTCAACTTTATTTTAAGCTACTGGAACTACAACTTATTCTTCTTTTGGGTTTTCTATCTTAAATAGTAGATAGAGTTTTTTTGTTTGTTTATTTTTGGCTGTGCACAGGTCTTACTTCTTTCAATATCCTCTGTTTTTCCTCTACATATGTTTTACAAGTCGAAGCCTTCAGAAATAATGGCACTTGCAGTGCTAAGCTGGTCCCCAGAGTAGAAATGATTATGTCTACTAAGTTGAGGTAAAAAATATAAATCCCTAGAATTTAAATAATTTTGTAGAATAGTATTCTAGCTATTTTTTAAACTTGTGGTTGACTTCCTATGTGGTCCTAAACTCACCCCTGAACTATTTAAGAGTCTGTTGAGGTAGAGATTAGGTATGTTCACATTGCAATAATAAAGTTTACTATAGCATTAATTCTTTTTCCCATGTATTCCAGTTTGGGGGCCTTCATAACTGGAAATGTATACTCCCATGATTTACTTGAAAGGAATCTCATTTAATTTACATGCTAATATGAGAATATATATTGCCTAAGTACACGAATCATATAGTTTAGTAGTTTGCAACTTCCATCCAAATAGGTCTTCATTCTCAGCATCTTTTCTAACCAAAAGATTGACTGATTTCACAACATACCAATGACCAGTTGGTTGTTATTTAAAACATAAATTGCTAACAAAATCTATATATTACACACCCACAAATAAGCACATATTTTGTAACAATGAATAAGAAAGATAGCATGTATTCTATGTATATATATATATATATATATATATTCACATTTTCTTAGTTTTTTTCTTCTTCCTTAACTGCATTTGATTTTTCTGAGTTACTGCAAGTAACATGATTTTTCCCATATTGTGAAATAATTCCAGTCTAAGAAAACTTAACCTGTAGTAATGCAGATATAAGTAATATGCAAAATTATAGCTTATTTTGTACACTCTATTTGTAAGATCATTTTAAAGCATTCATAATTTAAAGTTGGTTCTTATCCATTCAGCTACTCTATGCCTTTTGATTGGTGCATTTAATCCATTTACCTTTAAGGTTATTATTGATAGGCACTTATTCATTATCTATTTTTCCCTTTGTACGTGTGTTCCTGTCTGTTTCTCTGTTTCTTCATCTTCTTAAAACAGACCCTTCAGCATTTCTTGCAATGCTGGTTTGGTGGAGATATATTCTTTTAGATTTCTTTTGTCTGGGAAAATCCTTATTTCACCTTCCACTTTGAATGACAGCCTTGCTGGGTAGAGTAGTCTTGGTTGTAGGCCTTTGCTTTCCATTGCTTGAAATATTTTTTGCCATTCCCTTCTGGCTTGTTGTGTTTCTGTTGAGAAATCAGCTGATAACTTTATGGGAGCCCCCTTGTATGTTATTAGCTGTTTCTCTCTTGCTGTTTTTAGGATTCTCTCCTTGTCTGAAATTTGCCATTTTCATGATGATGTGTTTTGGAGTGGGTCTGTTTGGGTTCATCTTCCTTGGGACCCTCTGTGCTTCCTGAGCTTCCATGACTTTTTCTTTCTTCAAGTTAGGGAATTTTTCTGTTATTACTTTTTCAAAGAGGTTTTTTATCCCTTGCTCCTCTTCTTTTCCTTCTGGTATCCCTATGATACGGATGTTATCATATTTCATATTGTCCTGCAGCTCTCTTAAAACCTCTTCATTCTTTTTCAGTCTTTTTTCATTTTGTTGCACTGCCTAGGAATTTTTCTACATTGATCTCTAGCTTGATGATCCAATCCTCTGCTTTCTCTAGCCTGCTTTTGATTCCTTCTACTATATTTTTCAATTCAGAAATTGTATTCTTCATTTCTTCCTGGATCTTATTGATGGTTTCTATGTCCTTTTTAATGCTGGTGTAGTTCTCAGTAAGTTCCTTGTAGCTTCCCTAGAGTTCTTTGTAGTTCCCTTGGAGTTCTTCATAGTTCCCCTGAAGTTGTTTGTAGTTTTCTTTTAGCTCACTGAGCTCATTAAGCTTCTCTATCATCATTATTTTGAATTCCATGTCTGGGAGTGTGCTTGCCTTTATTTCATTTTGCACTCTTCCTGGGGATTCCTCCTTTCCTTTTACTGAGGGTTTATTTCTTTGTCTCCCCATTTTAGGTGACTTTTGTTTGTTTCTGCTTCTTGGTTTGGTCTGCTTTGACTTACAGTCTTAGTGGTATGACCTTCTGTCTAGAACTCTTTTTAAGCATCAGGGTTATGAGGGAATTTTACAGGGTGTGCAATCAATTGGCAAAATTTTAGTGTTATATTTTGAAATAAATTTATTCTTATATGTAAATATATAAACATAGTTATTATTTTTTAAATGGTTCAAAAAAGTCTCCATTTGCTGCAATAATAGGCTCAATTCAACTTTGGAATCTTGAGCATGCTTTAATTAACTTCTCTTTATTCTTGGACATTATAATGTTTTCAATCTTAGCTTTAACAGCCTCTTGATTGGAATGAGGTTGTTTATTAACTTCTCTCTCACAAATGTTCCATACATAATAGTCTAAAGGATTTGCATCTGGTGAACTAGGTGGCCAGATTTCCTTTGACCAGAATTCAGGAACATTGACACTGAGACATTCTTGCACCTTTTTGGCATTATGTGCTGGTGCACCATCTTGTTGAAAGATCGAATGACGTCCATTTGAGACTTTCTTCATCCATAGTACAGCTACTTCTCTCAAAATGTCAAGGTAAACATCCTAGAACTTCATTGATGATCTCCTGGATTCTGTGTACAATATCCAGACTTGTGCAATCCTTGCATATCTTATGCATTTTCCTTATTGGTGTGGTTACATCAGGATCAGCATCATACACCTTCTTCATGCTGTAAACTGTAGGTAAAAGTCTACCTACAGTTATTGAAGTCTGCAACTTCCTTAGCAATTTGCCCTTCATTGCAGTCCAGAAATGATGGTTGCTCTAACATTATATTCCTTCAAGATGACAGTTGCTCTCAGAATTTAATACTTTATATCTGAAACAATGATGTTAAATCATAACTTTAGAAACATAGTTGTTCTTAATAGGAAGTGCATAAAATATGGAGATGCAAAGTCCTTGCCAATTGATCATGTGCACCCTATATATGATTATGGAAATGGTTTATATCTCCACAGTGATGTTTATATGGGTATATGGACTCATAAAAATTCATTGAATGTGTACTTAAAATGTATCTGGTTGTATGTAAATTATGCTTCAATAAAACTGGCTTTTTAAATCACTGAACTTAAGCTTAATAAATAAAATAGAATTTAAAGAAAACAAATCCTTTGAGTTTCAGTTCTGGGTAAGATGGAAGGAGCACAGCCCACCTTGTTTCTCACATGGAGCACAACTGAAAACCTTTCAGAGAATTCCTGGGAAGCACAGGACTCAGAAAGGGAAACTGCAGCAGGCCTAGTAGGAAAGAAAGAAAAACAGAACTCAAAGCAAGGCCAATCCAGGAATGAATTTCTAGGATTTTGTTCTTCTACCAGTATCCCCAGCCTGGACCTAAAGTATGTCTTAATCACAAGGTACAGACAGTAAGAGCTCCAAGAGAACCCTCATTCTGGTCTAATGAGAATGCGTATCCGTAATGGTTCCTGGAGGGAGGTGAGTTTCCATATTTATGCTTTTCCCATCCTCCTAGGCCTCAACCCACAAGCAATCCTACCACAGCAGTAGCAATGATGACAACAGCAACTGGGCAAGTACCTAAAGCTTGAGAGGGAGGAAGAGTGGCTTTGTTGTTTTGTTGTTGTTTTTACCTGGGTTTTTCACCTACCTGCTGGCCCTACAGTCAGACACAGTCATGGGAAGTACATAGAAGAAGGAAAATAAAGCTCTGGACTGGATTTTTAATCAGAAAAGGAGGAAGGGAAAAAGGGAGTCATGGGAGCCAGAAAGCATTAGAAAAAACTGCAGAGAGGAGAATTCTTACAATTCTATGCCTCTCTTGATCTCTCAAAGCAGGCCAGGTGCTGAGAGCCTCTCATTTGTTTTCCCAGATTGGTGCCCTAACATGGTCAAGTTTGAGTATGCTTTATCCCAACCCCACATCTTGACAGGCTCTTGGTATGTGCTCCCTAGCTATCTGTCAAGGCTTAACCCCCCATCCATGGAAGCACATGAAGGGGCTGGCCACATGGGGAGCCCTGAAGTTACATGGGGGTTCCTAAAAGTGGCTTTCCCAGCAGCTTGTGGTTTTCTTTCTCATGGTGCCCATGAAGCTAGTAGAATCTGCTTCCCTTTCATGGGTTCAGAGCCCTGGTTGCTACATTCCCTGCCATTCCCCGCCTGCCAGTCATGCAGCTTATCTCAGCATTCTGGATGGAAGATGAAGATAGATGTGGATATGGGCATCTGGGCACCACCCCATAGGTCTGGAGGAGCCAGGCATGGACACACAGCTTTCACTTTGTCCCACTGGAGAAGGACTGAAGGGGTTTCTGTTGGCATGAGCTGTCCACCACGAAGTGAAGGATGGTAAGAATGAAGTGACACATCTTATTCTCTTCCATGTGTCTATTCTTAGATTGTTTTTCACTCTATTTGTTTGTTCATTTATTTTGTTCCAGTGATGTGCTGGAACTTCCCCGTGAACTTCCAGATTCCCATAGATGATTGTCAAAATCCATGTCCTGTGGTAGGAATGACGATAGAAAACTGCTATTCCACCATCTTGCACATGTCCCCTGCTTCCATTATACTCTCTTGAAATTTTTGTTTGTGTTTAAAATTTCCCATAATGAAAAGCTTTTTTTAAAAGAATGAAAAGGAATTTCTCAAATTAAAATGTTCCCTTCTCTTCAGCAGTCCCATCTAAACTAACTCCAATTAGCCTCTAGCTCTCTGAGGTACGACCTCATTGAAATAATCAAGGAAAAGGTCATCAAAACCTGTTTTGCACAAAACATGAAAGCCTGATTCTGATAGCAAAATTGATCCTGTTTGGCCTTACTTCCTTTCCCAAAACCTACTAATATTTTTCAAACACCTCACATTGCGGCTTTGCATCAGGTCTTCCACTGAGTGCCAGAAGCATTTGTCAAAACACATACATCCCATCAGAAACTAATACAAAATAGTGCTAAATGAAAACTATAATCAATAAGTAAAATAATAAAACACATACATCTCCTATATCCAACATAGGAGTTAGGGTTTGTTGTTACATTGTTTTGGGAGCGAAGAGTGGTTTTCCTTTTTGCTTTCGTTTTTTGTTTTTTGGATGACTTTCATGGGGGAGAGAGGACCTATTGCTTCCCCATTGACATAGTAAGGGAACAATTTGACCCTACCATACAGCCACAGGTCAAGTAATGGTCACTATGAAGGTGTATTTTCCTGAGCCAAGACAGCCATTTGAATGACAAGCAGTTCAAGTTAGATGTCCGTGTTAGTCCTATGAGAACACAACCAAGAAACAAGTGCTGTTTGCCACTCTGCTTCAATCGGTTAAGTCCCATTGCATTGAACTGTCTCAAAATTCCTAACAGAGGCCATCATTGAGAACTGCTGGAATCTATCATTTTCCTGGCTCTCCATTTCAAACTTATCTTTTAGTAGCATCAGACACAGTGGCCTGTGGTGGTTGCTGACACTGACACCACCAGGGGAGCTCAGGAACTTTTGTCCTGGATATTGCTCAATAATTCTCACTGTAGTGCTTACTGTAACTTTCTTCTTCAATTAGCCACGTAAATGTGATTGCCTGGGCTTGATAATGAGCTTTTCATGGTAACAGGGGAGTCCACCAGCCCCCTCAGGCAAACCTGTCTGTCTTCGGGGGTCCACCTGCGGGGGAGGTGTTTATTAGAACAATGTCACCATGTCGCAGAATGATTGATAGAAATTTCCAGAGCGGGCTGTCATCCACAGAATTTTATGAAAAGGGTGAACTAGAGCACCAGTGTGCTGTGTCTGTAAGTTCCATTTACGCCCCACAGATCTTAACACAGCACTGAACTGGAAATTGTCTTTGCCTTCATTTTCCCATCCCATCCTTCCTTCTGGAGTCAGGACAAGGAAACATTTTATTCTCTAACCTCGAGAGCTTGCTACTTGGACATACATCAAGCTATAAGTTGGTGATTTGATTTAAGAAACACTCCAGCCCGCACCTTTTAGAGAAAATGTTGCAGATAATGCAGGTGAAGCAGAAGCAGTTGTTTGTTGTTCTCTTCTTGGCTTGTTTTCCATTGGTTTGGCTTGGTTCTGTGTCATCACTGCCAGCATACTACATCAGCCTCCCTTTATATGTTAATACTATGTTACGCTATTCTGGTATAATGTTGTTATATTATATAATATTATGTTATGGTGTGATGTGATGTGATGTTAATACTAAGTTAATGCACCACTGTTCCAACAAATGAATTTGCCTACCACATCTGGATCTCTCCCTTGCCCACCTTTCCACTCTCATGACTTACTTCTCCTTTCACTTGCTTTATTCAAGCCACACCAACCTTGTGTTTCACCCCATCTCTAAATCTTCACACACTCTGTTCCACCCACCTGGAACACTGTTCCCTCCTTTCATCTTGCTAACTCCCAGCCATTCTTCATGTTTGTGCATAAGTACCTCTTCCTCTCTTATATGTTCTCACAACTACTGACATTTTCCCCTTCTAGAATGTAGCTCAGTGGGAATTACATAGTCATGTATACAATCATTTTTATTTTCCCATTAACTTGCAAATCACTTACAGACAAAATCCACATCTATCTTATTTCCTATTGGAGACTCAATGCCTAGCACATGATAGATGTCTAATAAATAATTGCTGGATGAATTTGATGGTAATAGGGGAAGGAGAAAAAGGCATACGGAAACAGGCATAGAGGTAAACTCAGTCACCCACATATATACAAGGCCTGTCCAGAAAGTATCCAGCTGTGTAATATGAAAAATAGATACATTTATTAAAGAAGATACAAGATACACTAAACATTATGCATAAGACAATGATGGCTCAGTCCCCTTCAAAGTAGGCACCTTGGGATCTCACACAGTTCTCCCAGCATCTCTTCCACTATTCAAAACACTCTGAAATAATTCTTTGTTGGCCCTGGCTGGTATGGCTCATTGGATTAAACCAGTCTGTGAACCAAAAGGTCTCAGGTTCGATTCCCAGTCAGGGTATATGCCTGGGTTGTGGGCCAGATCCCCAGTTGGGGGTGCAAGAGAGGCAACCACACATGGATGTTTCTCTCCTCTTTCTCCCTTCCTTTCCCTCTCTCTAAAAATAAATAAATTAATAACATCTAAAAAAAAATCCTTTGTTGGAATCACCATCAGCTGCTCTGTCATATTCTCCTGAATCTTATTGACGGTCTGAAATCTCTTCCTTCTCCAAGGTAATTTTAGTTTTGGAAAAAGCCAGAAGTTGCAGGGTACCCAATCTGGGCTCCGGGGGCTGAGTCACCATAGTGATTTGATATTTCACACACACACACACACACACACACACACACACACACACACACCACACAGACAATCTGCATAAGGCATGATGCATGAGCAGGCATATTGTCATGATGAAGCTGCCAATCACCAGTTGCCCATAGTTGCAGCCATTTTAATCACATTTAATCTCTCAACCAAAAAAGAACACTGAGGCGGTACTTGTTATTAATTTGCGGGCCTAGAGGGGTGTACTTGTGATACACAACACCTCCCCAATCAAAAAACACCATTAACATGTTCTTGATCTTGTTGAGACTTTGCTGTACCTTTTTTGGGTGTGGAGAACCAAGCAATTTACGTTGGGATAACTGAGCCTTCATTTCTGGATCAGAGCCATAGACCCATGATTCATCTCTGGTTATGACCTTTTTTGAGAAAATCTGGTTCATGGGTAGTGGTTTGAATCAAGTCATTAGTAACTGCAGCACAATGTTCCTTCTGCTCTAGTAGCAGAAGCCAGGGAACAAATTTTGCCATGACACATTTCATGCTGAGATCCTGCATTAAAATCTCGGACACAGTAGTTTTTGGAATCCCCAGATCAGCTTCTAGTTCTTGCACTGTCAGTTGCTGATCTTTGTTTATTGCAGCCCATACGCGTTCAACATTCTCAGGTGTTCTGCTTATTGCAGGCCTTCCAGAACATCAATCACTTTCAACTGATTCTCAGCCATCTTTGAAGCATTTGTGCCATAATTTTATTTGTGCTGCACTCATGGCATCATCCTCAAAAGTGTTCTGAATCATCCAAATAGCTTCTTTGGAGAAATGTACAAGCTTAATGTAAAATCTGATGCAGATTCATTGCTCTACTCACTCAGTCATTTTGAATGTGATGGCCACACAGCAATACACATGCTCACTCAACAGCATCACCTACCCTCATTGACTAGTACAGTGAAGTTGTTATTCACACACACGCTCCAGTCTACTCTCCTTGGCTCCCAGGTTACATCGATGTCACACAAACCATTCTTGTTCTATTAACAATGGCTGAACTTTATCAGGACAGACCTCATGTAGTCATGAGAAGGGTTTCAAACAAAGCATGCAAGATTTTCATCGAAATAATAGATGTATTAATGCCACAGCTTTCACACTTTCTCATTGCTACTAAAATTAAGAGAATTTTCTCCTCTGTGATCTCCTTGGGTTTCTACATGCCACTGGAATGGATGGTCAAACATTGTTCTCCCCCATGATCTTACTGATAAGGTGACAGATTCAGCAAGTTCCTATGACCTGTTTAAGGTCCTTCAGCTGAAAAAAAGGCAGCACCACACTTGAACCCAGAGAGTGTTGGGCATCTATGGCCACAGCACAAACTGACTCCCCTCTCCTGGCCCAGCCTCTAGCCTTTCCCCAGAGGAAAATGTTCTGTAACTGTTCTTTATTGCCTCCTCACTTGTTCCTTTGGGAATGAGATTTTTGCCGCTGAAGGAGCAGTTAAAATTAGGAGGAGCTGCTTGATTTGCAGGTGCTGTAAATAAAGATGAGACTGTTCTGGTCCCAAAGGCCATTTAACTTTAATTGCAGCCAGAACAGATCAGCAAGTGAGAGGTGACTCAGAATGATGCTTTCCACAGGGTGGAGGAGTGGGGTATGACAAAGTATAATAAAGTTTATTTTTTCCTTCTTTTCTGCAAATAATGCCTTTTAAAGCCAGTTTTCCTCTAATGACACAAAATAATAGTGTTTTGAAGTGCAAAGGGGCTTTCATACCAAGGCACTCAAAGTGGTCATCAATGAACAATGGAGACAGTTACAAGAGTTGCACAAAGAGTGCAGGTGATTGAGCTTACACGGACTTACCTGCAGCTGCTATATGTCCAAGATGGAAGCAAACATATCATTCATGCAACACATTTTTATTTAGTACCTACCCTGTGTCAGACACTGTCTAAGCACTAGGGATAAGCCTGGAGCAAAGTAAAATCTCTACCTTTGTGGAGCCCACTGACTTTGTACAGGACTGCTGCATATATCTGTGTACTAAAAAACCTGAAGGATTCTATTCCCCTCACAGCCATGGGAAAGGGTCCTCTGGGTGTGCAGGGCCCAACTTGCTCAACTGGACATGGTGGCCCTGAGTCATCACCACTGCTATTATCCTGGGCTAAGTCACCATCTTTCCCAGTGGAAATGGGTGCTGTACCTTCCTAACTGATCTCCCTGATTCTACCCTGCCCATTGATAGTCTTTTCTCAACACAGTAGATCCATTCTGTTGAAAACATAAGTCAGATCCTGCCATACTTCTGCTCAGGCCCTCCAGTTGCTCCTCATCTCACTGGGGAAAAAAACTAGCCTTTCATCACCTCTCTGACTTCATCTTCTGCACCCCTTACTACCACTTTCCTCCAGCCACTCCATTTCCTTGCTATTCGTTGACTATGCCAGGTGTTCTCCTGCATTAGGGAGCTTTCCCTGGGTTCCCTCTGCCTGACACTCTGCCAGAGCATTACCTTATTCCTCACAGCCACCCTAGAAAGTGGGGATAGTTATCAGCGCTGTTTTATAGATGAGTAAACTGAGACATACCACAGCTCAGTTCCAATCCCCAGATGCACAGCAGTTTAGTGTCAGCGCTGGACTCAAACTCCAATCTGACTTCAAAGGCTCTAATCCCTTGCTCCCCCAGGTGTGGTCCCTGTGCCAGCAGCATCTGCATCACCTGAGAATCCATGGGAAATGCAGACTCTCCAGCCTACCATGATCCACTGAATCAGAATCCGCATTGTAACATGACCCTCCCAGAACCAGAATGAATCCCAGTTTAGGAAGCATTAATCTCACTGGGTTTATCATTTGAATCACCAGGAGAGCTTTAAAATATCTAGATGCCTGGGTAGCACCCCAGGCCCATTAAATTAGATGCTTTGGGGTAGAATCTAGACAATAGTCATTTTCAAAACTCCCCAGGTGATTCTAATGCAAAAAAAAAAAAAAAATTGCTTTTAACCAATTTTCAAAATGAATACTTTTAATAAAAATAAACACATCATTCCATGCCACTCCTACAATATCAGAATCTCCGGGGAACTAAAATTCTGCATATTTAACAAAAGCCCTAGGTTATTTTTAAGACTCCCAGATGTGATAAGTTTTGCCCCAAACACTAAGATAAATCATAGCTCAATATCCATGGGTTGTCTTTAGGAAGCTGAAATTTAAAAATATATGTTATTGTTAAATATAATAGGCATTCAAAATATACACAAAGGCACAGTTTAGCAAATACTTATAAAGTTAATATCCTTGCAATAAACACCCAGGGGGAGAAAATAGAATATGGACAGTATTCCTAAAGCCACTGCTGGTCCTTCTATCACAATGCCTCTCCCTCTACCTAGAAGTGACCAGTATCTTAACTTTTATGGAGATCACTTATTTGTTTTTCTTTATAGATTTTCTTCCTTTGTATGCCTACCTGAACAGTATATTTACTTTTGCCTGTTTTTTCTTTTATTTGACTGGGATCATATTACTCATATGTCTGTTCTGCCATATGTATTATTTCCTTACTCCACATTATGTAAGTAAGAATCATCTGTGGTTCATTCATTTTCATTTCTGTACAATATTCTAATATATAAATACAACGCATTGTAAAAACATCCCATTATGTTGATGGATACTTAATCTTGTTCATTTAATATTGTCAATGGATATTTAATCTTACTTGTAATGTTGTACAACATTATGAACAATATTATCCTGCCCTTTCCTGATGCACAAATGTATGCACCCATCTCTAGGGTAAATACACAGGACTCCAATTGCTGGGTTATTAAAAATGTATGTTATAAACTTTGCTGGGTCATGCCAACTACTCCCACTGAAAAGTATTTAAAAGTTCCTGTGGCTCCAAGTGCCTGTCCATTGATGGTGATCCCTCCTGTCCACCTCTTCACAACGATGTACAAATGACAGGAAAAAGCAATTAGGTGGAAGCTTTCTTAGTCTTGAAGTAAAAACCTTGTTCTTCCACTGTCTTTTAAGAAAAAGACTGATGCCAAGCAGTGGAAATTGTGGGAGCTGTTGAATGATGAACTTGCTCCAGGTTAAGCCTGAGTAGCAATCATTTCCTCTAGGCTTCCACCTACGACTCCATGACTGGAGAGCATTTATCATGAACACAGTCACATGGAATGACAAGACACTTGTGCCATAATGATTTTCCTTCCTGTTTATCACAAAGAAGATGATCAATCAAGGCAGAAGTATTCAAGTTGGACCTGTTGCAACATGTTTGCCAAAAAAAGAGAGCATATCATACAAGCTGCTGACAGATCTGGCCAGTAACTAGCACCTCATTTGTGTGGTCTGGTTCTCTGTGCATGGCCTGTTCTCAAACACTGAAAAGTGAAACCATCTCTTCCTCCTTGTTTCATTCATTTATTCATTCATTCAACCTGTAGCTATTGAGAGTCTAACTGCTAAAGATTCAACACTGAACAGAAATGGTCCTTCTTTCAAAGACCTTACATTCTATTATGATTAATGAAGCCACAGCGTATCACTTGACTGGTATTTACTGAGCACCTACATTGTGCTGGGTGCTCCAGGCTTTTCAGCAAGACATAGTCCCTATCTTCAAGTGCTTAACATCCAGTTTAGCTGACTTCTATGCACAATACATTAGAAGCTTTGATGGATATTAAGTATAAAGTACTTATCAGAGCTCAAACAAAAATCAGTAAGCCTATTCATTAAGATGTAAATAATAATGCGAGAAAGAAATAATTACTGGTAGCATTATCATAGTTAACACATTGTTGACCGGTCATGAAAAAAACTAGTATTTTCAAGCCCAAATATTATTGACTGATGAGTTAACTTGTACTTGCACTTGTATTAGCATTGCTATAAAATTGCCAGTCAACAATGTGTTAATAATATCAAATAATGCCTATTCAGTCCTTAACATATTCTTGTTGATAGACCAAACTGTTTACTCCCTGCAGAAAACCTATGAGAGAGATTATTTTATTGGTCCCATTTAACAGTTGAGGACAGAAAAACTCAAAGTAGTTAATAGAGCCTGGCCAGAGCCACATGCACTGTCAATGATAGAACTGGAATTGAGCATAAGGGCCATAAGAGAGACAGGGGTAAAGCTTTGCATGTGCACAGTATCCATCATCACACAGGAAAATACAGAAATAACCCAACGTCTAATGATGGCAAGCTGGTAAGTAGTCCTACTTCTACACAAATATACTTCAGTAAAATGGCCTGCAGATATGAAAATGCAGATCTGCATATTGACCTAAAAAGATCTTTATGATATATTAATTTTCAACGTATGTAGTATAATGATACTGTTTTGTAGGAATACTTCATAAATATATATCCAGAAAAAGAGCATCTTGAGAGCAAGGATGTTTTTCTGTTTTGCATACCTGTGTTCTCCAGCACCTAAAACAGTGCCTGGCATATATTGATGGCTAATAAGTATTCTTCAGAGAAATAAATAATTTCTTACTGAATAAATTTATTCAGTAAGTGAAAGGATGGATGGAAGAACAGATGAATGGATAAATGGATGAATGAACTATCAAATGCAAGGAAGAATAATCTTGGTGGTAGGTTTGGAGTAAACTCCGTTCTGAGTTTATCTGCATGTGTTTTTATCAATTAACATATATTAGTTATATAATTAGGAAGGAGAAAGCCATTCAGTCATCTTCAGCATTATATACTGAAAAGAATAGGAATCAGGAGGCTGAGGTCTACTCATGATTCTATCACTAAATTAAGCATGTGACTTGTTTCATTAACTTAAGAGAAGTATCAGTATCTGATCTCAATATGTTAGCTTTCAAAACTCATAGATACAAAAAACAAATTGATGGTTTCCAGCTAGGAGGGAGAAAGGGGTGGTGAAAAATGTGAAGTGATTAAAAAGTTCAAAAAGCCATTAAAAAAAAAAAAAACCCAGTCATGGGAATTTAAAGTACAGCAGAGGGCATATAGACAATAATATTGTAATAACTATGTATGGTATCAGATGGGTACAAGACTTATCAGGGGCATCACTTCATAAGTTACATAAATGTCTAATCACTATATTGTATAACTGAAACTAATATAATATTGTACATCAACTATAATTGAAAACTTTTAAGGTTTTAAAAATATGTATTTAATTAACACTTTAGAAATGCCTTATTTAGTTCTATCAGTAGTAAAGTAGGGTTTAAAAACATCTGTCAGATCTCTCCTATGAAGAAGAGTTTTCTACACTTCAATCATATAAAACCTGTCCTCAGAAAACAAACACCAAAAACAAATAATACTATTTTCATTATTTTTGCCATATCTTCTATAAAATTACTTTTTGCAGATGACTAACCTTTTAGACTTAAATAATTTATTGAAACATTACATCTCTGCCATAAATATTACTAGTATTGCTTGCCATCAATTCTATTAACAGTGAAATTTTTTAAATAATGAAGATAAAACAACCTTGAATTCTTTCTATATACTGCTGCCTGCTGAAGTCTAAGAGCCTGTGTCCTGTCCTTTCTTTACTAAAAAGGATGTTTAGCAAATGTTGGAGTAGCATTCAATCAGAGTAGCATCATACTGAGACTCTTCAGTTAATATATTTGGGATTAAAGAGAATTGGAATAGAAATAAATTTTCACTGTGTGATTCAGTATTTTATAATGTTGTATCTTACAAGTACTACCATATTGCACATCTTGGAAAACACTGCCTTAAAGTAAGTTGGTGAGAATATATAATTAATAATAGCAGCTACCATATATTGCAACACTTACTATAGCAGTTAAACATGTATAGTCTCCAATCTTCACAAACACTGCAAAAGGTAATTATTATCCCCATTTTTGACATGAGAAAACTGAGGTAGATATTAAATAATTGTCTCAAGATTATAAAGCAACTGAGTGGCAGAGCTTGAAGCTTCACCAGGATGTCTAAGAAAGAACAGCTAAGGTTTTCACCAACTGTTGTTGCTGATATAAAACAGAACAACTGCACAGGAAAAGATGGGCTCTATCCTAAAGCCAAACATACCTATACCCTATGACCCAGCACATATACACCCTCTACTCAAGAGAAATTAGTACATATGTCTGCACAAAGGCTTTCGCACAAAGGCTTGCACACAAATGTTCAATAACTAAATTCATAATAGACAAAAAACTACCAGCAATTTAAATGTCCATCAAAGGTAGATAAATTAACAATTGGAATACCATTCAGTAACAAAAAAAGAATCAGCTACTGACACAGGCAACATAACAGATGAATTTCAAAAACTTATGCTGAGTAAAAAAATGTCTTACATAAAAGAGTATTATATTTATATAAAGTTCAAGAACAGTTACTTCTGAGCAAGATGGAGGCTTAGGTAAACATGGCTTGCCTCCCAGAACAACCACAGTAAAAATTACAACTAGACTACAAAACATATATCACCCAGAATTACCAGAAATTTGAGCTATATGGAAGTCTACAACCAAAGAATTAAATAAGCCACATGCATCCAGATGGTAAAAGAAGTGGAGATACAGAGTATGGAGAGGCGCAGAGAGGTGTAGAGACATGAAGAGGTTCAGAGAGATAGAGAGATGTGGAATGGGTGGTCCCATGTTCGCATGTAGTGGATAAAAATCAAGAGGGATACTTCGAGAATGAGGAACCCCAGCCCCAGACCAGTGTCAGGAAGATAAGTCCCCATAACTTCTGACTGTAAAAAACAGTGTGGGATGGGGTAGGGGAAGAAAATAAAGGATTCTTAGGAGAATCCTCTTAAAGGGCCTGCAAAGGACTTACACAGACCCACTCTCTCTGGGATGCAGCACCAGAGCAACAACTGAAAGGGCACCAGTGGCATACATGGCATCAGGAAAAGTGCTGGGAGACAACTTCCTCCCAGACAAAACACCAGAGTCAGGCAGCAGCACTGTCCCCTCTCTGAGCCTTCTCCCACATGGAGCCACAGAGTGGTGACTCAGGTTGCCCCACCATGGTGATTACCTAAGGGTCTGCACCATCCTACTCACTAGTATGCTTTTCTACAATAGGCCACACTACTAACACAGGGAGTCCAAGCAACTCTACCTGATACACAGAAACAAACACAGGGAGGTTACCAAATTGAGGAGACAAAGATATATGAACCAAGTGAAAGAACAGAACAAATCTCCAGAATGAGAACTAAACAAAGTGGAGATAAATAACTTATCAGATTCAGATTTCAAAGCACTAGTTATTAGGATGCTCAAGGAACTCATTGAGTAATTCAAAAGCATAAAAAATAACCAGGCAGAAATGAAGATTACACTAAATGAAATAAAGAAAAAAATTACAGAGCAACAAAAATGGAAGAGTTGAAGCCAAGAATTACATCAATGATTTGGAACACAAGGAAGTAAAAACCAATGCATTAGAATAGAAAGAAGAAAAAAGAATTTAAAACAAAAAACAAAAACAAAACAAAAGATAGGTGAAGAAGCCTCTGAGGCATCTTCAAAAGTACCAACATTCAAATCATAGGAGTACCAGAAGGAGAAGAGAAACAACAAGAAATTGAAAACTCATTTGAAAAAATAATAAAAGAAAACTTGCCTAATTTAACAAAGGAAATAGGCCTACAAGTCCAGGAAGGACAGGGAGTCCCAAATAAGATAGACTCAAAAAGGACCACACCAAGACATATCATAATTAAAATGCCAAAGGTTCAAGATAAAGAAAAAAACTTAAAAGCATCAAGAGAAAAGCAGATAGTTGCCTACAATGGAATTCCCATAAGACTGTAAGCTGATTTCTCAAAAGAAACTTTGCAGGCTAGAAGGGACTGGCAAGAAGTGTTCAAAGTGATGAAAAGCAAGGACCTACAACCTAGATTACTCTGTGTAGCAAAGCTATCACTTAGAATTGAAGGCTAGATAATGTGCTTCTCAGAAAAGGTAAGGCTAAAAGAATTCACCACCAAGCCATTATTACATGAAATGTTAAAGGGACTTATTTAAGAAGAAGATCAAAACTATGGCCAGTAAGATAGCAATAAATTCAGAACTATCAACAATTGAATCTAAAAAATAAACTGAGCAAACAAGAGAAACAGAAACAGAACCATGTATATGGAGATCATTTAGAGGGTTATCAGTTGGGAGGGTGAAGGGAGAAAAGTGCAGGGATTAAGATGTATAAATTGATAGGAACAAAATAGGGGGATATTAAAAATAGTATAGGAAATGAAGAAGTCAAATAATTTATATGCATGACCCATGGACATGAACTAAAGAAGGGATTGCTGGAGGGAATGAGAGGTAGCAGGTGGAGGGAAGCAAAGGAGGAAAATTGGGACAACTGTAATAGCATAATCAATAAAATTTAAAAATAGTCTAAACTAATCTGTAGTGATCGAACCAGAAAGGGCACAAAGGAAGCTTCTGGAATAAGGAGAATATAGTATATCAAATATTTATCTGAAGAAATAGATTATAACCAAGTTATATATTTAAAATCTGTGCATTTTATTCTACATAAATTATACTCCAATGAAGTACTGAGTGGAAAGTCTGTAACTATAAAAAAGCAAGCATGCTTCCAATTAGAACTTGAAGCAGTTAGACAAGTTTCCTTAGAACTCCACAGAATAGTAGAGCCAGAGTGCACAACTGTACTTGGGATTTCATTTCTGTGTACCCTGGACTTGGGCCTCTTCCTTAATTACACCTCCCATCCCAATACATTTTAATACACTTGAGGTCAGGCACTCTTGTCTCACTCATCTTTCTTCTCTCAGTTGTATCTTCCATTCGGCTTTACACAGAGTAGTTCTCAATACGTATTTACTGGATTGAATTCTCATGATTTCAAATGCCATTTAAATAGGTATGGCATGATAGTTTAATAAAACATTAAAATCAAATTTAAAATAACAAATGCAGCTGTATTCTCATTCATTTTCAAAGTCTACCTCCCACGTCCTTCTATTAAAGTTGTAAGAAAAGGGAAGGAATCTTTAATAGAAGAACAAGTCCAGTGTGAACAGCACCTAAAGAAGGAATGTCTTAAAGTTCTATTTGTAATTATTATGCCATGGAAAATGAAGAAAGAAGAGAAGAAGTCAAATTTTATTATTAATTACAAGCCCTATGGCAATTTTTTTTTTTTTAAAGGAAAAAGTAGCAATGCTTCACTGGCCACTGTCAGTATACCTTTAGCTCCAGATGCTAATAAACTTTGTCCCTAAACAAGAAAAAAAAAAAAAAAGTTAATGAAAAGTTGAACATTGAGCTTGTAATCAGTGATCTTCGGAGTGATTGAGTTTTTTGCAAAATAACCTCTAGTTCTTCAGTGATGACCTTGGGGGACATGAGCAAGTATGAAAAGCAGATTCTCATGAGAAAAGCCTGGAAGAGATGCTTTTAACTAAACCACAGTCTTGGGTCCTCTTTTTTGTTCTGTTAACCCATTGAGTTCCAAACTGTTTTTGATGCTTTGGTTCTCCCTTTTTAGGAAGATACCTGAAGATGGAATACTGGTAGAAGTCAAGGCCATGGTCTAATGTAGTCCTCATCTATCTCAAGGAAGAATACTCAGATAACTTCAGTACCCTGACCTGCGACCAAGGTGAGGGCTGAGGTGGAAATGGAAAGTATGTGTCATTGAATTCTTCTTTGCCAATGTCTTCTTTAACCCCTAGATCCAACGCATACATTTATTTTCCTTTTAAAGAGCTTGGTATCCTAATCAAATTAACAATAATTACCATTTATTGAGTATGCACCATGTGCCAAGTGCTGTTAAAGCAATATACATTATCCTATGTAATCTTTGTGAGATAGATACTATCCCCATTTTATAGATAGGGGAACTGGGGCTCAGATGAGTTTATTTATCAAGATTACATGGCCAATAAGTGATGAAGCCAAACTGTGAACCCAATTAGTCTTATTCCAAAGCCCAAGTCAGTTAGAAAAGATTGAAATAAATGGTTTCTCCCCATCCTAAACTTATGGATTACCAAAGGAGCCGATGGAGATTTCTATTATACAGAAATAGATGGAAAGCCTAACAGAGACCAAACCATGAACTTTATCACCACTGAAAATAAAAGATAATCTTAATTCCTGGGTGAATTAGTATTTTAAATATTGTCAAAGAACACAACTAAAGCGAACTATCTCAATAGACTTATGCCAATTTTAATAGCTAAACTTCTCACAACCCAGTGGGAATCCAAAGGAAGACAAGGCTTATCACATCTTTGTGGTTCATCATTCAATTTTCAGAGCAATTATGGCAAGTCACTATAACATCTTCTCTTGGAATTACATAAAGAACAGGTATTGTTCAGATTTCCTGATTCATTCTCTGATTACTGCCCTTGATGAGGTCAGGAGAAAAAATCCCAAAGTGAACCTACATCATCTTCTCTTACCTGGAAATAAATGAAAATCCATGCACTAGAATGGTTCTCTCTCCTTTTCCTGGGGAATGTAACCATATCTGTAGCACTCATTTCATTACATATCTTAAAAGTGTGTCACAGGGCTAATCACTAGAGCACTTCAGGTTATAACAATGCTGTTTTTCTTCTCTTCCAAGCCCTTGTTTCCACTGGAGCTAGGGTGATTCTGCTCCTGCCATGGCCTCTTCAGCTGCAACCCAATCTCTCTTTCTTACAATTGACCATCCTATGTGAAAGCTCCTGTCCAAAAGGTGATGTAAAAACACATGTCAAATGTGTTCATTGCATACAAAATCAGAATTTATATTTGTTCAAAAGGTTCAATGAAAGAGATAACAAGCATAGGGCAAAGAAGCCATCTGCTATGGACTGAATGTTTTGTTTTCCCCAAATTCACATGTTGAAGCCTAATCCCCAATGTGATCGTATTTGGAGGTGAGGCCTATGGGAGGTGATGAGGTTTAGATGAAGTCATGAGGGTGGAGCCCCATGATGGGATCTGTGGCCTTATAAGGGGATGAGGAGCCCAGGGCTATTTTTGCCTTGTGAGAACACAATGAGAATGCTTTCCACAACTTAGAAAGTGGGCTCTCAATAGACAGGGATCTGCTGGCCCCTTGATCTTGGACTTTGAGCCTCTAAATGATCACTTCTAATTAATTCAGACCCTTGTTGACTTTTGTCTGGCTTCTATCTTCTGTCTCCTTTGCTCCAAACCATTTCTCTCCTTTTATTTTTATATATATCCTAGGGCATGCTCATTACTTCCTCTGATTGCTATCATTAAGATTTTGAGGTTTAGAAATTAAGTCCCAAGAGCTTCTTACATAAGGTGACATATTTTAGTTCACTTCACCAGCAAATTTTAAAACAATCTCTCTCAGCCAAACAATGAAATGGCACCTTGTTTCCTCTTTGCTATAATTTTATGAGAGGATTTTATTCTAGAAATCCCATTTGTCTC
Organism: Noctilio leporinus; assembly: GCA_004026585.1. Classification (NCBI taxonomy): domain Eukaryota; kingdom Metazoa; phylum Chordata; class Mammalia; order Chiroptera; family Noctilionidae; genus Noctilio; species Noctilio leporinus. The sequence goes on along the minus strand of PVIW01004735.1, from coordinate 25,406 downwards.
TGGTATGAGGAAGTTTCCCAGAATGTCTAGCTGTAGAGCCTTTTATTTTATATGTTCTAACAGCACTTGGGCCCTCACCATTGGTTCTAACACTAGACACCCAATGAATGTCTATTCGTTTGCATTTATTGGGAAGCAGACCTTCAGTGGGCCCTGGACAGTGGTAAAACAATGCCATGAGGATTGAATATTTTGAAGACTATTCCTGTGTACCTTCAACACAGTGAGAGAAAGCACACTCAATTTCTTTCCAACCCAACTTTGCTGCCTAGCTCTGAAGTTTTCCACTCTTATATCTGAAGGAGATTTCAGAGGCTTAATTCTTAAGAAAGATTAATAATATATCAGGAACATAAAGGCAACAGGAACATAAATTTAATGGCAAACATACAATCAATGTTTCATAATGTTTTCAGAATAAGAGGACATGTAAGGTTTGCTCTCTATAAATTTTTTCCTAGACCTCATAAAAAAACAATGACTCTTTTTCCCCATGTTCAACTGATTTATAGGCAGATCTTTAAGTAAAGTGCTTCCATTCATTACTAATGCATTGCATAATGCACCGTAATAATTAAATACAGCTTGAGTATAATCATTTAACATATTAATAAAGCATCAATATAATTTAAAGCAACAACTCTTTCATTTTATGCAACCAATCTCTGGGTAAGAAACAGGAAGAAGTAAGCATGCTATATCCAAAATATGGAGACCCCAGAAATCCCCATTAGTTATGAGGGAGTTGACAAAAAGTAATGATGTCACTAGAGGCAAATTTTCATAGCCTGAGAACAACCATACCCCTCATTCTTCCTAGAGGCAGCAAGAATCATCTTTGTTTTCACATTGTAAGATCTAGCACCATCAACATGGCCATGGTACAAAACTTTCCTGGGGGAGGACTGCAGAAGCTATTATTTCAAGTGTGACACACTGACCTTAGGGGAAATTAGGAGCTCTTCTCTGAGAACAGAATCAACCCTAGCTATTTAATATTTCATTTCATCCTGGAAGCTCCTTAACAAGAACAAATGGCTACAGCCAAAATGAGGCTAGTTTTTCTCAAGTAGGATTTAATGATGAGGATGGCAGAGTAGTGTGTATCATGAAACATATCTGTGGTTGTTAGTACAGTATCATGGTATTTGTAATGCACTGGAGAATATCAATGCCCATACTTTCTAGGTTTGGAAACACTGTGAAAATAGTTATTGCTCCAGTTGTTAATGGAACACAAATAAACAGGAAAAAATAACTTTTTAAAATTAAACTAGAAGGCTGGGTCTAGTAGGGAAAGAAGTAAATTACTTTAGGGATAATGTGCTTTTCTACTTAAGATAGGTTGGTTAGCTGTCTGGGTTTTTAATTTCTGTAGCCTTGCTTCCTTCGCTTTTCTCTACCAAAAGTACATCTGTTTTATGAGTTGGGCTTTGGCAGCCCTTCCTCCTCATTTTTCATATGATGAATTCTCTCTGCTTTGTGATTTATGAACCTCAGAGTTCTCATGGTGAGCCTGCCTGCCTGAAAAACTCAGCACTTCTCTTTCAGTTGGCAAAACTTCTTCAAGGCATGCAAGTCTCTGGATAAAGCACATTGAAGTAAGCTCCAATTGGATGGAAAATGGGGAAGAAAAGGTGATGCTCACTGAAAGATGTAAATTGTGCCATAAATGGCTAGCTGACCACCAACAACTGGTTGTTCCCTTCCAGAGTGAAGATTTACTTCTGGGAAGTATCTGCTCATTCAAAGATTATGTGTTTCAACACCCTTGCATCTGGGTGAGCTCACATGACTTGTTCTGACCAACTGAATGTGAGTAGAAGTGACATGCACTTTCTCCAATACAAAGCAGGTAAGAAGCAGGTGTTCCTTCTCCACCCTCTTTTTTCCCATCAGCCAACAGAACAGAGAGGACACTGAGGCCCCAAAAAGGGCAGAGCTACAAGATAGAAGGAGACTTCATGGAATGAAGATATTTTCATGAGCCAGAAATACATTTCTAGTAGGTAAAGCCGCTAACATTTCAGGAAATTTTGGTTATAGCAGTTAATAGTCTTTGATTTATACAAAAATCAAAGCATTTTAGCAGAAGACATGATAATGATCTTGCTTAGGCCATAGTAATTCAGGAAAAACCTTTGCTTTTTTCACTTTTTGAATCACCATCTTCTTTGCCTTTCTGTTCTCAGGATGCTGTTTCATCATTTCTAACGTATTCTTTATAAAGCTAACCATGTCCCTGTCACCTTATCCTCTGCCATCTTCATTAGTGCCATCAAAATCCAAGCTGAACTACATGATCCTTCACCTATATTGTTATCCTAAATTATCCTCTAGATTTCAGTTCAGCATCTCTTCTTCTTTCCTGACCACCCAGGTAAAGTCAGATCTCATCACTATAAACTTTCATAACACTGAGTTTTTCTAGCCAGCACAAAAATAATTTTATTTTTATTAGTATGATTATTTAATTAATTTTCATCTCCCCACGTGGACTTTGAATGAAGGGAGAATTGTATCTAGGTTTTGCTCACCTTTTTATTACCAGTACCTGACATATATTTAGCTCTCAGTAAATACTAATAAATGGCTAACTTGTACTAAAAATTATGAAAAGCAAACACTTTTTATTTTCTCATTTAATCCCTCCTCCAAACCCTGAAAGGTAGATATTTTTATTCTCATTTTAGATACAAAGAATCTGAGTTTCTGAGAATTTAAATGAAATACCCAAGGACAAACAGTTTACAAGGACAACTGAAATTTGACCCAAAATCTGTCTGAGTCAAGACCTTGCCTTATGCATGTCCAGTCAAGATGGTGGCGTAGGTAAACACTTTACTCACCTCCTCACACAACCACTGACCGATGACATCAACATTACCACTAAACTATAGGACAGCCATTATTCAGAACCATCAGAAATTGAACTGAATTCGAGTTCTACAACTACAGAATTTAAGAAGAAACCACACTGAGGCTAGTAAGAAGGGTGGAGACAAAAAACAGGCTGGTGGTCTCACACCCACATGTGGCAAATAAAAATCAGGAAGAATAACCTGGCTTCAGAGGACCCCACTGAGGAGAGCAGGAATCCAACCCCACACAAGGATCCCCAGTACAGGGTTCAAGTGCCAAAAAGAGAAGTCCCCATAATTTCTGGCTGTAAAAACCAACAGGAATTAAGGCTGAGGAAGACAAAAATTTCTGTATCCCAGACAGTTCCTCTTTAAGAGCCCACACACAGACTTACTTGAATTCATTCCTTCAGAGCTCCAACACTGAGGCAGAGCTTGAAAGGCACCAGGGACATTCAGGGAGGAATTGAAATGTCTGGAATCAGAATGACAGCTGGAAGAGGAGATTTCTCCTGGACAAAAGTGCTACCAGAGGCCACTGTTCCTTTGTTAGACCCTCCCTACACAGAGCCAACAGGCCAGGGCCTTGTCTGAGACTCCATCAATCTGGCCGACACAGTGATTACCTAAGGACCCACCCCACCCAACTTTCTGACCCCCCCCACACACTCTTTCCAGTGGTTTTTCCATGTGACTGGCTTGTCTTGGCTCATGCTTCAGATTATCCTAAATCCTTTCAAATAAGCAGTCCCTGGCCTCAGTGTGCCCCTGTACCTGTCCTCTCTCTAAGAGGCTTCAGGCCCAGGCCAAGCAGCAGCCTGCCTTGGTTCACAGCTTGGTCTTACCTAGTAGGCATTGCTAAGCCCAGCACAAGTAGCTGCCATTTGTAAATCACTTGTAACTCATGCCAAGTGGCCCCCTGTAGGACACAGGAGGTGGTTGACCTTGGCCTGCACCTCCCAGGAGGCTCCAGAACCAGTGCACTCAGTGGACATCTTCAGGCCACTTCAAACTGCCTCCACAAGCTACACTTGAGGGGGGGCTGGACTCAGAGCCCCGCTGAAGGAAGTTCTGCTCTGTGGAGTGGGGCCCTGCTCCTCTCAGGTAGTTGGAGGTCAGTGGTCAGTGGTCATAGCAAATTCTTGCAGCTAATCAACCTGGGTAAATCCCTCACATTGATATGCCAATAGCAACCAAGGCTCAGCTACAAGAGAAGGGTGTACAGCCCACATGGGGGTGCACTTTGAGTATCCAGCTTGGGTGAGGCTGTGCTACTGGACCCTACAGGACACTTACTACATTGGCCCTCTCTGTCAAGATAGGGAGTCATAGCAGCTCTACACAGAACAAACACAGGGAGGCTGACAAAATAGGGAGACAAAGAAACATGAAAGAACAGAACAAAACTCCAGAAAAAGAACTAAAGAAAAGGGAGATAATCAATCTACTAGATACAAAGTTCAAAACCCTGGTTATATATAGAGAACCAAGTTGGCAGAGGAGTAAGTGGAGCTACAACAATCTCCTCCCAACACCAAACTGGAATTACAAATTAATTGAGGAGAAATCATCCAGAATAACCAACAGAACATCAGCTGGAGAGAAGTCTTATTACCACGGACAGAACAGAAGAGCCAATTCATCACAACATGACTGGTAGGAAGTGCGGAGACACAAGAGGCTGGCAGAGCTCCCACAGGTGGCAGCTAAAGGGACAGAGAAACATCTCAGCAGCTGGGGTTCCACCTGAGAAGAGTGGGATCTAAATCCCCAACTGGGCTTCCCAGCCTACAGCAACACAGCTGAGTGTAAAACAACACCCAGCTATGAAAAGCAAAAAGCTACCAGGTTTAGCAGGATTAACAGAGAGACTGAATTCTTAAAGGGACCATACACAAAAATACAGTGGCACCCACCTACCCTGGGTAGTAAGTCAAAGCAGACCAATCCAAGAAGCAAAAACAAACAAGAGTCACCTAAAATGGGGAAACAAAGAAATAAACCCTTATCAAATGGAAAGGAAGAATCTACAGGAAGAGTGCAAAATGAAATAGAAGCAAGCATACTATCAGCCATGGAATTCAAAATAATGATGATAGAGAAGCTCAATGAGCTCAAAGAAAACTACAAACAACTCCAGAGGAACTATGAAGAACTCCAGGTGAACTACAAAGAACTCTAGGAAAGCTACAAGGAACTTACTGAGCACTACATCAGCATTAAAAAGGATATAGAAACCATCAATAAGATCCTGGAGGAAATGAAGAATACCATTTCTGAATTGAAGAACACAGTAGAAGGAATCAAAAGCACACTAGAGAAAACAGATGATTGGATCAGTGAGCTGGAGGTCAATATAGAAAAAAATTCCCAGTCACTGAAAGTAAATGGGAAAAGACTGAAAAAGAATGAGGAGGTTTTAAGAGAGCTGCAGGACAACATGAAATATAATAATATCCATATCATAGGGATACCAGAAGGAGAAGAGGAGGAGCAAGGGATAGAAAACCTCTTTGAAAAAGAAATGACAGAAAACTTCTCTAACTTGAGGAGAGAAAATGTCATGGAAGCTCAGGAAGCACAGAGGGTCCCAAGGAAGATGAACCCAAACAGGCCCATTCCAAGACTCATCATCATGAAAATGGCAAATTTCAAAGACAAGGAGAGATTCCTAAAAGCAGCAAGAGAGAAACAGCTAATAACATACAAAGGGGTTCCCATAAGGTTATCAGCTGATTTCTCAACAGAAACACAAGCCACAAGGGAATGGCAACAAATATTTCAAGCAATGAAAAACAAAGGCCTGCAACTAAGAATACCCAGCAAGGCTGTCATTCAAAATGAAAGGTGAAATAAGGAGCTTCCCAGACAAAAGAAGTCTAAAAGAATACATCTCCACCAAACTAGCATTGCAAGAGATGCTAAAGGGTCTGTTTTAAGAAGATGAAGAAACAGAGAGACAGACAGAAACACAGGTACAAAAGTAAATGAATTAAATGCACTAATCAAAAGACATAGGGCTGCTGAATAGATAAGAACCAACTTTAACTTCTGAATGTTTTAAAGTGATCTTGATATAAATAGATTTTACTAAATAAGGAAAAATTTTGTATATTACTTGTATCTGTATTACTGCAGGTTAAGTTTTCTTAGATTGGAATTATTTCACAATATGAGAAAATCATGTTACTTGCAATAACTCAGAAAAAATCTAATGCAGTTAAGGAAGAAGAAAAACCTAAGAAAATGTGGATGTATATTACATAGAAGACATGCTATCTTTCTTATGCACTGTTACAAAATATGTGCTTATTTGTGGGTGTGTAATATATAGATTTTGTTAGCAATTTATGTTTTAAATAACAACCAACTGGTCACTGGTTTGTTGTGAAATCAGTTAATCTTTAGGTTAGAAAAAATGCTGAGAATGAAGACCAATTTGGATGGAATTTGTAAACTACTAAATTATATGATTTGTGTACATAGACAATATATATTCTCATATTAGCATGTAAATTAGATGAGAGTTATTTCAACTAAATCATGGAAATATACATTTCCAGTTATAAAGGCCCCCAAACTGGGGATAAATGGGAAAAAGAATTAATGCTATAGTAAACTTTATTATTGAAATGTGAACATACCTAATCTCTACCTCAACAGACTCTTAAATAGTTCAGGGGTTAGTTTAGGACCACATAGGAAGTCAACCACAAGTTTAAAAAATAACTAGAATACTATTCTACAAAATTATTTAAATTCTAGGGATTTATATTTTTTACCTCAACTTAGTAGCCCTAATCATTTCTACTCTGGGGAACAGCTTAGCATTGTAAGTGTCATTATTTCTGTAGGCTTCAACTTGTAAAACACACATGGAGGAAAAACAGAGGGTATTGAAAGAAGTAAGACCTGTGCACAGCCTAAATAAGTAAATAAATAAATCGACTATTTAAGACGGAAAACTCAAAAGAAGAATAATTTGTAGTTCCAGTAGCTTAAATAAAGTTGAGTTGTATTATTGGAGTGGGGAGGATCTAACTCATAAACCAAATTCATTTTTTACTATGGGTTTGGCACCGTCTCTAGGACAACTTTCACAAAAGTGAGTTCTGCAATGCACCATTTCTGTGATATATTTCACAAAAATAGCATTCTAGAGTAAAATAAGTATTAAAGGAGAAAAAATCTGCTTAATTTTGCTACAATATATCTAAAACACTATCATTTGACATGTAATAATCTTGTAAGCCATTGGTATATTTTAAATTTTTTATATTAACTCTTCAAAATCCAGTATGTACTTTAAATATGTGTAAAAATATGTATGGGTGTATATGTATTTTTGCATGTGTTTGGTACTATTGCAATTCATATTACTTAAAAGTGTAATTCTTTAAACAAATGAATTAATGTAGGCATTTTGGAATAATGAAAAGAAAACTTTGTATTAATATGATTTGAGAATTACTTTGACTGAAGGAAGTAATTAAATGGTCGATTTCCTGGATTTGAAAGGAAAAAAGGAAAAGTACACATTGGTGATTACAGAATAGACAGGGGGATGTTAAGAAGCAGTCAGGAAATAGAGAAGCCAAAGAACTTATATGCATGACTCATGGACATGAACTAAAGGGAGCATTGCTGGAGGAAATGGGGTACTGAGTGCAGGGGGGCAAAGTGGGGGAAATTGGGACAACTGTAATAGAAAAATAAACAAAATATATTAATAAAAATAAATAAAATAAAAAAGAAAACAATTTATAAGACTTTCAAATAAAAAAAAAAAACACTGATTATAAGGATGCTCAGTGAACTTAGTGAGAACCCCAACAGCATAAAATAACACTAGACAGAAATAAAGAATACACTAATGGAACTAAAGGACCATTTACATTAGGATGGATGAATCAGAGAATCAAATCAGTGATTTGGAGTATAAGAGAAAAAAAAACCCAATCAGAAGATCAAAAAGAAAACAGAGTTTTAAAAATTAAAACAAAAAAACAAGGCTAATGTAAGCAACTTCTGGGACAACTGCAAACATACCAATATTCACATCATGGGGATGCCAGTAGGAGAAGAAAGCAAGAAATTGAAAACCTATTTGAAAAAGTAGTGACATAAAGCTTTCCTACCTTAATAAAGAATATAGACATATAAGTCCAGGAAGAACAGAAAGACCCAAATAAGATGAACCCAAAGAGGTCCACACCAAGACATATTATAATTAAAATACCAAAGATTAAAAACAAAAAAAAAATCCTAAAAGTAACAAGAGAAAAGTAGTTACCTACAAGTGAGCTCCCATAAAACTGTCAGCTGATTTCTGAAAAACGTCTTTGCAGGCCAGGAGGGATTGGCAAGAAATATTCAAAATATTGAAAAGCAAGGCCTACAACCTAGATTACTCTAACCAGCAAAGGCATCATTTAGAATCAGGACAGATAAAAAGCTTCCCAGGCAAGAAAAAGCTAAAGGAGTTCACCACAAAGCCAGTACTATATGAAATGTTAAAGGGTCTTCTTTAAGAATAACAAACTTAAAAATATGAGCAATAAAATGGCAATAAATACATATCTATAAAAAATTAAACCTAAAAATCAACATAAATGAACAAGCAGAACAGAAACAGATTCATAGATACAGAGAATGTTTTGACAGCTGCCAGATAATAGGTAAGGTGTATATTTAACTTTTTAAGAAACTGCTAACCATTTGTTAAAGCAGATGCACCTTATTACACCCATATCAGCAACATAAGAGAATTCCAGTTGATTCACAGTCTCACCAATATTTAAAGTTGTTGATCATTCTGGGGGGTATTATATTATCTCACTCTGCATTTACCTAATGACTATGCTCTGCATTTTTTCTTATGCTTGTTTGACCATTTATACCGGGCGCACCTGATCAATTGGCAAAATTTTAGTAAAATAAACAACATACCATGAAAGTGATATATTTTGAAATGCATTTATTCTTATATGTAAATGCATAAACATAGTCAATAGTTTTTAAATTATTCAAAAAAGTCTCCATTTGCTGCAATAATAGACTTGATTCAACTTTGGAATCTTGAGCATGCTTTCATTAACTTTTCTTTATCCATGGACATCATCATGTTTCCAATCTTGATTGGAATGAGGTTGTTTATTAACTTCTCTCTCACAAATGCTACATACATAATAGTCTAAAGGATTTGCATCTGTTGAACTAGGTGGCCAGATTTTCTTTGACCAGAATTCAGAAACATTGACACTGAGACATTCTTGCACCTTTTTGGCATTATGTGCTAGTGCACCATCTTGTTGGAAGATCAAATGATGTCCATTTGAGACTTGCTTTATCCGCGGTACATCAACTTCTCTCAAAACTTCAAGGTAAACATTCTGGATCTTCATTGATGATTTCCTGGATTCGGTGACAATATCTGGACTTGTGTGATCCTTGTGTACCTTATGCATTTTTCTTGTTGGTGTAACATCAGAATCAGCATCATGTACCTTCTTCATATTGTAAACTGTATGTAAAAGATGTCATTGAAGTCTGCAAATTCCTTAGCAGTTTGCCCTAAATGCAGTCCTGAAATGATGGTTGCTCTAACATCATATTATTTTGACATGATGGTTGCTCTCAGAATTTAATACTTTATATCTGAAACAATGTTAAATCATAACCTTAGAAACATAGTTTTTCAAAATTAATAAGAAGCCATGCAAGAAGGAGATGCAAAGTTCTTGCCAATTGATTGCACCCACTCTGTATATTTTCCTTTTTGTAATATCTATTCAGCCTTGTGCTCAATTTTGTTGTGTTTCTTTTACTAAACAGAAAGGAAGGAAGAGAGGGAGGGAGCAAAAGGAGGAATATTGGTCCTTTCATCAAGCAACTCCACAAGAATCTCTAGTGGTTTCCAACCAAACTGAGATCTGAACCAGATTCAAACTTCTAAGTTCAATATTACATCCTGGTCCCATGAAGAAGCTCCTTTTATGCTGGACCAAAATAGAAACTTCCCTAAGTGAACCTAAGTCTTTCTGAATGCCAGAAACAATTGAGTGATGCACAAGGACATGCCAGATGGATAAAGAAAACACCCCTGCCTTTGAGGCAAGAGCACCCTATTCAATAAAGAAGCACAAGCCAGAGGGAAGTATTATTAACCCACCAAGGCAAAGGTAATTCCAAAACAGGCAGAGACTTCAGCACCTACAAACAAAATTCCTTGATGATCAGTGGTATATCTCAGAACAAGGACTTAACAACATGTCTAGTAAAACATTAGCCATCACTATGCGGAAATACTACATCTAATGTCACCTTCATTTTCTTAACCACCATGCTCAGCCTGTGCTAAAAGGACACCACAATCCACTCAGAAAAGGAATCCTTAACCGTCAGATGTTTTTAATTCTAACAATAAACTCAAAAGTGTAACCTTTCCTAAAAGGAAGCAAATTGTGAGTGCTTAGTCATTTGAAGGCTCAATTACTATGTTTGCCCTCGCAATTAGGAAATGACTCTCCCTAATTGGGTAATTATGTACCTAAGTGCCCAATTTGTGTGGGCAAATTGAAAGCATGATATATGCAGAATAACCTGCATATAAAATTTTTGTCCCATTAAAGTTAACTGTCACTGCATGTCAATCACAGGGACAGCCAATCATATCCACCTCTTTTTGAGTGAATCCTTTTAGCCACAGTGATTCTTTATGCTTGAGTTTCACTAATGATATATAATATTGTACAGTTTATATGGCACTTATTAAATAAGAATTGTGTCATTTTCTTGGCAAAAACGAGGGACAACTGAGCTATTCTTACAAGTAGTTAATGCTGCCTTTCTCTGAGAGGAAGCTCTTATTGCTAAAGAAGAGGGTATCAGTCCTCAAGAAGAGGGTGCCTGGAATCTAAAATATTTGAAACTTCTGTTTATGATTCTCAATAGCTCCCATATGCCAGACACTTGTGGTAAGTATTTGAGACACATTATCTCATTTAAACCTAGAACAGCCTTATGAGGTAGATACTCTTATTAGCCTCATTTTACAGATGAAAAAACAAATCTGAAGTACAGAGACATTAAGAGACTTTCTCAAAGTTATAGAGCTACCAAGTGGAAGAGCCAGGACTTTCCACCTCGTATCTTCAACCCATCCTCAAGTTCTATGGTTTCCCTCTGCTTGTTTCTTTCAAATCAAGTTATTCTCTCCATCTCTACTGCCACTAGACTAGTCCTAACCATCCTCATATAATAATAATTTTCAAATTGACCTCCACTCTACCATACTTCAGCCAGGGTGATCTTTCTAGAATGCAAATCTGACCAGGGGACTGCTCTTGCTAAAATGTTATTGCCTTCCCTTTTACCCAGCAAACAGATCTTGTCATGAAACTTTACAGAGAACCTCAGAGAAGTCACTGGAACTCTCCTCCTTCATCCAGGCTACCATCTTCTGCACACCAATAGAACTGCTCTTCTTAATACTCCCAGTGACTCCACACACCAATGTCACTGGTGCCTTCTATGTACAGTGGGTTTTTTCTCCACTTTGATTCCTAAAAATCACACCTGGTTTCCCCTTTTCTTCACTGGCTGTTTCTTCTTACTATCCCAGGATGCAGTCTTTGGATGAATCTCTTCTTTATTTACACTTATTCCCTCTTTTTTATTCCATCTTAAACTTCAGGCTCAACTTTCCAATTACCTACCTCATGCTCTACTGGGTGTCTAATAGACATCTTAAATGTAATATGGCAAAAAACTACTGATCTCACCATTACCCAACACCTGTTCCTCCTGCCATTGCCCCTCTCAGCACATGATGATTCCATCATTCCAGTTGTTCAGGAGTCATCTTTCCTCCTCTTTCCCCTAAGTCTCACAAAATATATCAGTTATTCCTGTCTGCTCTACCTTCAGAATATATATTCAGTCAGTCAGCCTGACTGCTCTTCACTTCTTCCACTGCAAACACTATGATCCTAGCCACCATCATTTCTCACCTTCACTACTGACATAGCTTCTGTCTCTGCTATCACCCTTACTCCTCAATGTCTATTCTCTTTGTTCCCAGGGGTTTTCTTGCACACTTAGAAAAAGAATGCTAAATCTTCTCCAACTTCAGTTCTTTCTTTCTAGGCTCTCCATATGCATGTAAAGTTATAATTATACTTTGGCCAACCTCCTAGCTATGCATATTTTATATCCTGCTTAGTTCCCCTATTCTAATTCCATCCTACAATGCATCAGATTTCCCTCTTGGTCAATAATACCCATTAAATAATAATAACCACAGTTATCCTTTACTGAATGCTTAGTGTATGCACAGCAGCATTTCTCTCACTTGGTCAGCTGCATTCTAGTACTTAATAAAATTCAGTCATTTCTGGAATTGCTCCACTGGGCTCAGCATGATGCTTAGGTTTATTTTCCTCTGGCTATAAGTGATGTATTCAGTGAGTACTGGGCTCACAGTGACAAAGGGCAGCCACAACCACAGCTCTATTGATTTTGTCTCACTTAGCACTAGAATTTCTCGGACTCCCGAGAACTTACAGATCCCACCATGTGACCTTCAAGAGACCAAAGCCCAATGTGCTGGTGATGATAAGCTGTTTTACTGAAGCTCCATGCTTCTCTGTATCCTGCTTTCAAACTAAGTCATACAGATTAGAATGAGGCCTCCACATAGGTTCAAATTCACTAGAAAAGACCTGGCAAGTCAATTTCCCAACAAGGGCCTCATTCTCTTCAGTTGTAGAAATTAGAGATGTGTGCCATGTTCTTTACTAACAAAAACTCTTTTTTACTAACAGAATCTATATATTGTCCAGGATAGCTGACAGGCAACTTTCAAGGACTCTCTTGCAGTTAGGAATGAGCATGTGACCCAGTTCTGGCCAAGGAGATGTAAGTAGAAGTCTACTGGGTGGGGCTCCTGCAGAAACTATTATTTTCTTAATAAAAAATGAAATAAACTCTACAATTCTTTACCTTCCTTTTCCTCCTGGTGGAAGGAGAATGCAATGCCTGGACACACAAAAAGCTATCTTGTGTCCCTTTGTACAAAGATATATGCAAAGGATGCATGGTGATGAACAAAGGCAAAAGGAAGTCAGGTCCCTGGCAGCTTTCCTGGATCCCCACACCAGGGCTGGATTTCCTAAATATTGCCAAAATTTTAATTGCATGAAAGAAATATAATTTTTCCTTATTTAAACTACTATTTTTAGGTACTCTGTCTCATGAATATGAAAATAATTTATCTGATGTTTTCTATTACTATCCCCCTTATCCATCTATATCACTGAAATATCTCATTAGGCCAAGAATAGGGAAGGTCTTCCTCAACTACCATGCTATTCTTCCTCACCCCAACCAATCAGTCAAGTGTGCCATTGCACAAACTTCAACAGACATTTACTGGTGCCTTCCATGTGAAGGAATTGTTAAAGGATTAAGTCTGTTGGAGAATGAAAAAAATTCTCCAGTGTACCCTTATCTTAATTTCCCCATGAATCTAGATACTAACGTGGTCTTCAACAATCTTCAGTAGAACCCCCATTTTTTTCCACCCAAGGATATTTTTATTGATTTTAGAGAAGGCCAAGAGAGAAAAAAGAGAAACATCAGTTGGTTGCCTATCATACCCATCCTGACCAGGGATTAAATCCACAACATAGGTTCATGCCCTGACTGTGGTATGGGACAATGCTTCAATCAACTGAGCAACCCAACCAGGGCTAGAACATTTCTTATGTCACATATTTTTTCTTTTCCTCCTCACTCCATAGTAAATACCTATTAGCAGATCTTTTCCAAACCTGGAAAATTCAGGCCAATTTTACATCACTGTTTTAAGTTTTTAATACAATCTGGGGTAGTCTTCCAAAGTTGAAAAAGAGGAATATGAGGCTAGTTGTGAGTCTCTTAAAGTTTAAAGCATCGGGTTGCTAAGTCAGATTTGATGATTTCTAAAGTTCTTTAAGGATCTAAAACTCTGACTTCTGCATAATTCTCCCCCTTCTATAACTCTTCTTCAACTTCTGTCCCAGACACACTGCTTTTTTTATTATTATTATTTCTTTTCCATTACCATTAAGTCCCCTTATACCCATTACCCCCCAACAATCACCACACTGTTGTTAATGTCCATGAGACCTTTTTCTTTTTGCTTAAACCCTCTACTTACTCCCTCATCTCCCCACCCCCAGTTGTCACCCTGCTCTCCATCTATGAGTCTGTCCCCATTTTCCTTGTTAGTTCAGTTTGTTCATTAGATTCCACATATGAGTGAAATCATACAGTATTTGTCTTTCTCTGACTGGCTTATTTCACTTAGCATAAAGTTATCAAGGTCTATCCATACTGCAAAGGGTAAAATTTTCTTCTTTTTATGTAAATGCTCCATAGTTGTTTAATCCACCCACCTACTGATGGACACTTGGGCTGCTTCCATATCTTGGAAATTGTAAAAATGGCTGCAATAACCATTGGGGTGCTTATGTTCTTATGAATTAGTGTTTTGGGTTCCTTCAGATATATTCCCAAGAGTGAGATCACTGCGTCAAAAGGCAAATCTACCTTTAATTTTTTGAGGTATCTCCATACTGTTTTCCACAGTGGCTACATCAGTCTGCACTCCCACCAACAGTGAAAAAGACTTCCCCTTTCTCCACATCCTCACCAGCACTTGTTGTTTGTTAATTTATTGATGATAGCCATTCTGACAGATGTGAAATGATATCTTATTATGGTTTTAAGTTGCATTTCTCTGATAATTAGTGATGTTGAGCATGTTTTCATATGTCTATTGGCCATCTGTATGTCCTCTTTGGGGAAGTGACTGTTCAGGTCCTTTACCCATTTTTTAATTGGATTGTTTATTTGAAGGAAGGTATTGAGTTTTGTGAGTTCCTTATAAATTTTGGATTTTAACCCCTTATCAGATGTATCAGTGAATACGTTCTCCCATTCTGTGGGCTGTCATTTTATTTTGTTGATGTTTACCTTTACTCAGCAAAAACTTTTTAGTTTTATGTAGCCCAATTTATTCATTTTTTTCTTTTGTTCTCCTTGCCTCGAGAGATATATGTGATAAAATATTGCTATGAACAATGTCCGAGATTTTGCTGCCTAGGTTTTCTTATGATTTTTATGGCTTCAGATCTAATATTTCATCTTTGATCCATTTGGAATTTATTCTTGTGTGTGATGTAAGATGGGGGGCTAGGTTCATTTTTCTGCATTTATCTGTCTAATTTTTCCAACACTCTTTATTGAATAAACAATCTTTAGCCCATTGTACATGCTTGCTTCCTCTGTCAAATATTAATTGACTGTAAAGGTGTGGGTTTACTTCTGAGCTCTCTATTTTGTTCCATTGATCTATGTGTCTGTTTTCATGGCAGTACCATGCTGTTTTTAATTACTATTACCTTACGGTATAGCTTGATATTAGGTAGCATGATTCCTCCAACTTTGTTCTTCTTTCCCAGGGCCACTATTGCCTTGCAGGACGTTTTGTGGTTCCATATAATTTTTTTTAACCTTGTGGTGGACTCTCTTCAAACTACATGACTTCCCCCTTATGCAACAGACCTTCCAGCCAACTCCCATCTACACCCTTTCAGACCATGTGGCTTTATGTCCCTATACTCATGCCTCCCTCTAATTTTAAATGCTGACCAGGAACATCATACATCATTGTTTTGAAAAGAATCTTAACATGTTGTTGAACAATCATGAAAAACCTCATGTTTTCAAGCCCAAACATTGTTGACTGATGAGTTAACTCATGTTTTCATTTGTATTAACTTATACAATTAAACTTTTGAAATATTTGTTCTTGTTCTATGAAATATGTCATTGGAATCTTGACAGGAATTGCACTGAATCTTTAGATTGTTTTGGGTACTATGGACATTTTAAAGATGTTAATTTTTCCTACCCATGAACATAGTATGTGTTTCCACTTATTTGTATCTCCTTCAATTTCTTTTTTCAGTGTCTTATATTTCAAGTAGAGGTCTTTTACATCCTTTGTTAGGTTTATTCCTAGGTATTTTATTCTTTTTGAAGCAGTTGTGAATGGGATTTTTATTTTAATTTCCCTTTCTGTTCGTTCATTATTGGCATATAAAAATGCAACTGATTTCTGCCTATTAATTTTGTATCCTCCTGCTTTGCTGAATTTACTTATCAGTTCTAGTAGTTTCTTGGTAGAGTTTTTGGGATTCTGTATATACAGTATCATGTAATCTGCATTACAGACTGTTTTACTTCTTCCTTTCCAAGTTGGATGCTTTTTATTCCTTCTTCTTGTCTGATTGCTATGGCTAGAAATTCTAGTACTACATTGAATGAGAGGTGAAAGCAGACATCTCTGTCTTGTTCCTGATCTTAGGTGAATGCTTTTAGTTTTTGCCAGTTGAGTATGATTCTGGCAGTTAGTTTGTCATATATGGCCTTTATTATGTTTTGGCCTTTTCCCCCTATTCCTGCTTTGCTGAGTTTTCATCAGAAATGGGTGCTGGATTTTATCAAATGATTTTTTTTTTGTATCTATTGATATGATCATGTAATTTTTATTCTTCTTGTTTATGTGGTAAATCACATTTATTGAGTTGCAAACATTGTACCAACCTCAGGCCAAACAGCCAATCAGCAACTAAACTAAAGGGCATTACTGACTACAAGATTTATTTCGGGGGAGGGGGGATACAAAGATGGCAGAGGAGCAACACCAATCTCCTCCCTAAACCCATCTGAAATTACAACTTAACTGGGGAAAAAATCATCTGGAATTACCAACAGAACGCCAGCTAGAAAGAAGCCTTATAACCACAGACAGAACAGAAGAGGCCGCTTCATCACAATGTAACTGGTAGGAATCACAGAAATATGAGAGGGCTTGCTGGGCCCCAACCAGAGGCAGCAGCCAAAGGAACAGAACCGAGGGCTCCACCTGAGAAGGGTGGGTTCTGGTCCCCCAGCTGGGCTTCCCAGCCTACAGCAACATGGTGGAGAGTAGCGCAGCATCCAGCTAAGGAGGGTGGAAAGCCGTGGTGTTTACTAGCCTGAGAGTGCTGGAGACAGAGAAATACTAAGGTGACCATGAATGAAAATACATTGGCACCCACTTACCATGAGCTCCAGCACAGGGAGGTCAGAGTAGACTGGAGACACTTGGGAGAGTTTGCAGTGGTGGCTTGGAGGAGAAAAGTCAGGAAGCAGCCGTGGGGATCCCAGTGCTGACTCATCACCCACACCTCAGGCAGACTGCGCCAAGCGGCTTCTGTAGGAGGTTCCTTATAACCCTGCCCACTGGAAGCAATCTTCCCCAACCAGCAGTGCCTGAGCCTGGCGCCTGATCACCATTCATTGATTTACATCTGAATAAATCTCTCCTGCCCTGCTGTGTCTGAGCCTAGCAGCTGAGCACAGGTAAAATAGGTTGCACCTGAAGTGGTGTTTCTCACCCAGCAGTGCCTAGCCCTGGTGGCTGGTTACAAACTCACTGATATACAGCTGGGTCAGTCAGCCCCTCCCAGTGGCATATGAACCTGCTGGCTGATCATGGATTCATTAATTTGCCACTGAGTTGGTCACCGTCACCCAGCAGCACCTGAGCCTGGTGACTGATCACAGATCTATTGATTTATAGCTGAATCTGTCTGTCCCACCAAGTTGCACCTAAGCCTGGTGGCAGATCACAGGTGCACTGATTTACAAATGAATCAATCTTGCCCACCCTGCAGTGTCTGAGCCTGGTGACTGAGCACCTGACTCCATCTTTCTCACCCAGCAGTGCCTGGGACTGGTGGCTGATTACAGATTCCTTGATTTACAATAGAATCTCTCTGTCCTGCCAAGCTGCATCTAAGCCTGGCAGCTGTCACGAATTCACTGATTCATAACTGAATCAATCTGTCCTACTCAGTGGCACCTGAGCCTGGTGGCTGATCACAGACTCATTGGATTATAATTGAACCTTCTGTCTAGCCCAGCAGGGCCTCAACCTGGCAGCTAAACAAAGATTTATTGATTTACAACTGAATCAATTGGTCCAGCCTAGCAGTGCCTGAGCAGCTGATCAGCCTGCTTGGATTACAAATTAAGTAACTGGCCCTGCCCAGTGGTGACTAAGGTGACTACTAATCACAGATTGATTAGTGTACAACATAGTTAATCAGTCCTGACCAGCAGTACCTACAACCTAATAGCTAAGCACAGACCAATTGGATTAAAAACAAAAGGGCGCAGACAAAAATAGTGGGACTCTGGTTGGCTCCAACAGGCTAAGTAGCCCCAGACTATGGAATGATTTGACATCACCAGAGGTGAATCCAGGGGGTAAAGATAGTGCATCTCTATGCAATAGAGGATCACATCACAAAGACAGAAACTCAAAAAAGCCTATCTATAAAGGAAAAGAAAACAAGAAGAGAAACCTAAAAATGGGCAAAAAAAAAGAAAGAAAGAAACAGCTCATCACCAAAAGGAAAGGAGGAATCCCCAGAAAGATCACTAAATGAAACAGAGGCAAGCAACCTATCAGATATGGAATTTAAAATATTGGTGATAGAAAAGGTCAATGAGCTCAGCCAGCTCAAAGAAAACTACAAAAACTCAGGGGAACTATACAGAACTCCAGGGAAGATGCAAGGAACTTACTGAGAACTACACCAGCACTAAAAAGAACATAGAAATGAGTCATAAGAGCCAGGAGGAAATGAAGAATAAAATTTCTGAATTGAAGAATACATTAGAAGGAATCAACAGCAGGCAAGAGGAAGCAGAGGATAGGATGTGGAAGACAATGTAGAAAAATATTCCAAGAAAGGGCAACAGAATGAAAAAAGACTGAAAAAAAATGAAGAGGTTTTAAGAGAGCTCCAGGATAACATGAAACACAATAATATCCATATTATAGAAATACCAGAAGGAAAAGAGAAACAAGGAATGGAAAACCTGTTTTAAAAAGTAACAATAGAAAACTGCCCTAACTTGATGAGTGAAAATGTTACTCAAGTTCAGGAAGTACAGAGGGTCCAATGAAAATGAACCCAAACAGACTCACTCCAAGACACATCATAATTAAAATGGCAAGTGTCAAAGACAAGGAGAGAATCCTAACAGCATTAAGAGAGAAATAGCAAATAGCATATGAGGGCGCTCTGATAAGGTTATCAAATGATTACTCAACAGAAACAATGTAAGTCCAAAGGGAATGGCAAAAAATATTCCAAGTAATGAAAAACAAAGGCCTGCAACCAAGAATACTCTACCCAGCAAGGCTCTCTCATTCAAAATGGAAGGAGAAATAAGAAGTTTCCTAGACAAAAGAAGGCTAAAGGAATATATCTCCACCAAACCAGCCTTGCAAGGGATGCTAAAGGGTCTGCCCTAAAAAGAGGAAGAAGCAGAGAGAGACAGAGAGGAACATAGGTACAAAGAGGGAAAATGGCAATAAATAAGTATAAATCAATAATAACCTTAAGGCCCTAGTTGGTGGATCAGTGGATTGACACTGTCCTGGGAACCCAAATTTCACTGGTTCGATTCCCATTCAGGGCATATAACCAGGTTGCAAGCCAGGTCTCCAGCCAGGTCTATAGCTCAAGGCAGCTGAAAGGCAACTATACATTGATGTTTCTCTTCCTTTCTTCCTCCCTCCCTGACCTTCTCTCTAGAAATAATAAATAAAATCTTAAAAATAACAATAACCTTAAATGTAAATGGATTAAATGCACCAATCAAAAGACATAGGGTAGCTGTATGGATGAGAAAACATGACCTGCATATATGCTGTCTTCAAGAGACCCACTGCAGAACAAAAGATCAACACAGATTGAAAGTGAAGGGATAGAAAAATATATCTCAAGTAAATGGACACAAGAAAAGGCTGGAGTAGCAATGCTTATTTCAGACAAAATAGATTTTACAATGAAGGCCATAAAAAGAGACAAAGAAGGACATTTCATAATACTTAAGGGTACAATCCAAGAAGATATAACCCTAGTAAACATACATGCACCCAACATAGGAGCACTCAAATATAAGGAAACTCTTGGAGGATATGGACAGAAACACACTAATACTAGGGGATTTTAATACCCCATTATCAACAATGGACAGATCTCCCAAAAAAACAAACAAACAAACAAAAAGAAAACACCAAAGATATTGTGGCATTGAACAATACTCGAGATGAAATGGACTTAACTGATATTTACAGAACATTTCACCCCAAAGAAGCTATATACACATTCTTTTCAAATGCACATTGAACATTCTCAAAGATGGACCACATGGTAGGTCACGAGACAAACTTCTACAAATACAAGAAAATTGAAATCATACCAAACATCTCAGATCACAATGGCTTGAAACTAGACACCAATCCAATCTCAAGGGAAGAAACCAAAAACACTAATCCATGGTGACTGAATAACACTATCAAATAAAGAATGGGTAAACAATGAGATCAAAGAAGAAATCAGAAAGTTTCTGGAAACAAATGAAAATAAATACACAACAGTCCAAAACCTATGGGACACAGCTAAGGCAGTCCTCAGAGGGAAACTTATGGCAATACAGGCCTACTGAAAAAAAATTAGAAGAAGCTTATACAAACAACCTCACCATAAAGCTACAAGAACTAGAGGAGCAACAACAAACAAAGTCCAGAGCAAGTAGAAGGCAGGAAATAATCAAGATAAGAGCAGAATTAAATGACTTAGAAACTGAAACTGCAATTCAAAGAATCAATAAATCCAGGAGCTGGTTCTTTGAAAAAATAAACAAAATTGACAAGCCTTTACCAAGATTTATAAAGAAAAAAAGAGAGGATCCGAATAAACAAAATTAGAAACAATACAGGAGAAATCACAACCAATACTTCAGAAATTGCTACAAACAACTACATGACAAGAAATATGACAAGCTGGGTGAAAAGCACAAATTTCTGGAAATGTATAATCTACTAAAACTGAATCCAGAAGAAGCAGAAAGCCTGAATTGACCAATAACAACTAATGAAATTGAAGAAGTAATCCAAAATCTCCCAATGCACAAGATCCCTGGAATGGATGGCTACCCAGGTGAATAATTATTTGGAATAATTTCCAAATCATTAGGAAAGAACTAACTACTATCCTTCTCAACCTATTCCAAAAATTCCGAGAAGGGAGAAGACTCCCAAACTCTTTCTATGAGGCCAATATTATTCTAATCCCACAACCAGGTCAAGGCACAACTAAGAAAGATAACTATAGGCCAATATCTCTGATGAACATAGATGCTAAAATTCTCAACAAAATATTGGCCAATCAGATCTAGCAATACATTAAAAAGATCAAACATCATGATCAAGTGGATTTCATCCCAGGGAGGCAAGGATGGTACAACATTCACAAATCAATCAATGTAATACACCACATCAACAAAATGAACAACAAAAACCATATGATCATATCAATTGATGCTGAAAAAGCATTTGATAAAGTAAAGCAATCATTTACGATAAAAACACTCAGGAAAATGGGAATAGAGGGAGCATACTTCAACATAATAAAGGCCATATGTGAGAAGCCTGCAACCAACATCATATTCAACAGACAAAAACTAAAAGCTTTCCCTCTAAGATCAGGAATAAGGCAGGGCTGTCCACTCTCTCCATTTCTGTTCAACATCATCTTGGAACTTCTAGCCATAGATACCAAACAAGAAAAAATCAAAAGTATCCAAATTGGAAGGGAGGAAGTCAAATGGTCATTATTTGCAGATGACATGATAGTGTACATACAAAACTCAATAGGCTCCACCAAAAACTTACTAGACCTAATAAGCAAATTTAGCAAAATAGCTGAATATAAAGTCAATATCCAGAAATCATAAGCATTTTTGTATACCAATAATGAAACATCAGAGATAGAAACTAGAAAACAAATCCCATTTACCATAGCAACAAGAAAAAGAAAGTACTTAGGAATAAATTTAACCAAAGTGGTAAAAGGCCTGTACTCAGAAAACTATAGAACATTGAAGAAAGAAATTAAGAAAGATACAAATAAACAGAAGCATATACCATGTTCATGGATGGGAAGAATTAATGTCATTAAAATGTCCAGCCCTGGCTGGTGGCTCAGTGGATAGGTGCTGGCCTGTGAACCCAAAGGTCACTGGTTATATCCCCAGTCAAGGCACATAACCAGGTTGCAAGCCAGGTCTCCAGAAAGGTCCATAACTGGAGGCAGGTGAAAGGCAACCATACCTTGATGTTTCTCTCCTTCTCTGCCTCCCTCCCTTACCCTCTCTCTAAAAATAATAAATAAAATCTTAAACATAAATAAATAAATAAAAGGCCCACACTACCCAAAGCAATCTATAGATTCAAAGCAATCCCAATTAAAATACCAATGACATATTTCACAGAGATAGAAGAAATAGAAAAAAAATACTTTGAAAATTTATATGGAGCCAAAAACAACTACTAATAGCCATAGCAATATTGAGCAATAAGAACAAGGTAGGAGGAATCACAGTATCAGATATCAAACTATACTATAAGGCTACTGTCATCAAAACAACCTGGTATTGGCATAAGAATAGATATATAGATCAATGGAACAGAATAGAGAGCCCAGAAATTAACCCAGGACTCTATAGTCAATTAATATCTGACAAAGGGGGAAAGAACATAAAATGGAGTAAAAATAGTCTCTTCCACAAGTGGTGTGGGAGAACTAGACAGGGACATGCAAAATAAGTAAATAAATAAAACTATACCACCAACATACAACATACATCAGAATAAACTCAAGATGGATAATGGGCTTAAACATAAGCAGGGCCACCATAAAGGTCCTGGAGAAAACTACAGGCAGTAAAATTTTAGTTATCCTATGCAGAAATATGTTTAATGATAATTCTCCAAAGGCAAAGGAAATCAAAGAACAAATAAACAAATGGGACTATATCAAATTGAAAATTTTCTGTACAGCTAAAGAAAATATCAGCAAAATTCAAAGGGAACCTACTGTATGGGAAAACATAATTGCCAATGATACCTCAGACAAGGGTTTGATATCCAAAATATATGAAGAACTTATGTGACTCAACATTAGGGAGACAGACAGCCCATTAAAAAATGGGCAAAGGACCTGAACAGACACCTCTCTGAGGCAGACATACAAAGACAGATGAAAGAATGCTCAACATCACTAGCCATCAGAGAGATGCAAATTAAAACCACAATAAGATACCACCTCACACCTGTCAGAATGACAATCATCAACAAATCAGCAAACAACAAGTGCTGGTGAGGATGTGGAGAAAAGGGAGCCCTGGTGCATTATTGGTGGGAATGCAGACTGATGCAGCCACTGTGGAAAACAGTATGGAATTTCCTCAAAAAACTAAAAATGGAACTGCCTTTTGATCCAGCAATTCCACTACTATGACTATACCCAAAGAGCCCTGAAACACCAATTCAGAAGAACCTATGGACCCCTATGTTCATAGCAGCGCTGTTTACAATAACCAAGTGCTGGAAACAGCCTAAGTGCCCATCAGTGGATGATTGGATCAAAAAACTTTGGTACATTTACACAATGGAATACTACACAGCAGAAAGAAATAAGCTCCTATCTTTTGCAACAACATGAATGAAACTGGAGAGTATTATGATTAGTGAAATAAGCCAGTCAGTGAAAGACAAATACCATTTGATCTCACCCATTACAGGAGACTAATGAACAAAACAAACAAAGAAGCAAAACAGAACCAGAGACATGAATACAAGGAACAGACCTTCAATGTGCCGAGGGGAGAGAAAAAGAGAGAGGAGAGAAGGAGGCAAAGAAGGGGAGCAGTTTAGTCAAGGAACTAGCATGGATGTCCCATGGACATGGACAAGTGGGATTGACTCTGAGTGGTTGGGTAGAGAGGGTGGGGAAGGGAAGAGCAGGGGGAGAAAATGGGATGAATGTAATACAACAACAAAAAAATTAAATTAAAAAAAAAAGATTTATTTCAGGGGCCTTAGGGTCATTCCCTTTGCTCATGCCTACAATCTAGCAAGGAAGGCTGTCCTTTTCATTTAAATACTGGTAAAAGCACTCCCCTGGGTGGAAATTTAATGTGCTAATGAGACATGATGCAATAAAAAGCATGCAGTTCCAAGAAGCAAATGCCAAAAAGCCCCCACCTCTACATACTTAAATGTCATTTTTCCTGCCCAAACCTTTTTACAGTTCTCCCCTGCCTTTGTTTGGGACTCAGCCTGTGTCCCTCCCTTTACAGTGCTAGCTTCTTTGTGTACAAGCTAATTAAACCTTTTTCCCTCTGTGTCCATTAACAGTGATCTTTTTTTATTTCTATCCTAGGAGATTGCCAGAAACCAGGGCACCAGTAAAAGTAACCCTCCCTGAGGATAAAATTACTGCAGGTGAAACCACTACCCTAAAACAGCAGACAGACTTCAGCTGTACTGATTTCACTTGAGAATGAACTTGAATTAGGTCCCATGTACCCCTAAATCACATCTCATTCATTCTTACCCATCCTCAACTGGCCGCCTTGTAGAGTAAAAGTAGCTCAACCCTCACCACACATAGAAAAAAAGTGTACATACAACTGCATAGCCAGAGACAAGAAGGCATGTGTTTATATTTATTATTTTAATTTAAAATAGCTCATTAGGTCAAAAACCATACAAGTTTCTTCTTTGTTGCTGCCCTCTCCTGATTTCCTCCGAATTCATGGCAGCTTCTTCTCCAGCATCTTAGCCAACTCTTCCTCTTCTTCTTACCCCACTTATCAAATTCCTTAGATCACAGACTCAGAAACCTTATCCTTTCTCTATAAATACCCATGGCCTCAAATATCACCTTAATCCTGATGACTCCAAAGTTCTGTGTTTAGCCTAGACTTCCACTCTGAATTCCAGATTTGCATATCTATGTCAAGTACATCTTTCTTGGATATCTCCCAACAAACTTACACTTTACAACAACAACAAAAGACTCTTACTTTTTCTTCCCCAAATTTTTTCATATTTATTCTTTCCCCCATTCAAGAAAATGGCACCAATATCCCTGAGGTTGTCCTTTCAGAAACCTAGGAGTCATCCTTAAGTGCCCTCTCCCTCTTCATTCCCCCTAAACTTATCTGTTAGCACATCCTAAACCCAGCTGTTGCTCTCCGCCTCTCTCTCTGCTGCTATTAGTGCCCCAGACTTGGGGCCCCTTCACTGCTTAACTCCAGGAAGGAAACGCTGTTTATATCGCTGTATAAGTGAGTGGTACTCCTTAGAGTGGTGCACTGATCAATTTACAAACATGAGTTCAGGCTCCCTAGTCCAAGTTACCAACATCTCTCACCAGAATGAATACAACAACTTCCTAACAGAACCCTCACTTCTCTGTCCCTAATAATCCATTTTCCAACCAACAACCAAGAGTGATCTTTTTTTTTTTTAATTTTATTGTTGTTGTATTACATCCATCCCCTTTTTGCTCCCCTCTGTCCCCC
>PVIW01004734.1:0-123806 GCA_004026585.1 Noctilio leporinus | reverse complement strand
AATCATACTGGTCTTTCTAGAAATAACATTAACGTGTACACATTAAATTGTATTCCATTCTATATTGAAGGACATTGCCTTTGCCTAGAATAACAATATGTACAATATTCTAAAAGAAAATATGGACTCTTAATCTAAAACTTCAAATTTTGATATAAAATCCAACAGGAATAAATATGAATGCTCATTCCTGTGTATTTGTTTATATCAATGTTTCTAGCTTCTGATAATTTATCATTTATAGTTTTCTTATTCTTTTTTTCAGATACAGGCATGGACCACATTGCTCTTCTCCCTGCCCTGAACTTTTGACTAATTTAGATAAATTGGATATTACAAAAGCATTTCTTTCAGAAGATATTTAATTTGTAAGTCTAAAATCAAGATATCTAAAAGCCATAAAATTTATAAAAGCATAATTAAAGCACAAAAGAGAAACACAAAAAAATAATAAATTATAAAATGGTGCAGCCATTTTTGGAAAACATATTCGGCAGTTCCTCAAAGTTAAAACACAGTCGCTTTCTCTCTGGGGCAAACCCAACCTTTCCCACCTCCTTGCCGCTCTCTCTTTCTCTTAAGCTCCAAACCTTTTTTTTTTCCTCTGTAACTTCATTCCTGAGCTCATTTCTTCTACAGCTCATTTCTTCTATCTCTGTGACTTTCTAAATAAATTTTCTCTTATAAAAATAAAAAAGTTAAACACACAGTTACCATATGATTCAACAACTCCATTTCTAGATATATACCTAAAGAATTGAAATGTGTTCACATAGAAACTTACATATGAATGTTCATAGTAGCATTATTCATATTAGCCAAAAAGGTAGAAATAACTCAAATGCCCATTAACTGGTGAATTAATGAACAAAATACAGAATATCCATACAATGGAATATTACAGCCATAAAAAGGAATCAATGTACATGCTATAACATGATGAACCCTGAAAACATGCTTTCATTCATTATGCTAAGTCAAAAAAGTCAGACACCAAACATCACACATTATATGATTGAATTAAATGAAATGTCCAGAATAAGTAAACTCATAAAGATAGAAAGTAGATTAATAGTTGCCAGGGGCTTAGGAGAGAAGGAAATGGGGAGTGATCGCTTAACTGGATACAGGGTTTCTTTAGGGAGCAAATAATATTAGTGGTAATGGTTACATGACTTGGTGAATATACTAAAAACTACTGAATTATATACTTCAATAAAATGTTAGATTTCAAAATAAATAGTGGGGCATATTTTATGATATGTGAATTATATTTCAATAAATTTTTAAGTAACTTGTCATATGTACTTTAGCTATAGTCATTCTATATATAAATAACTTCAAAATTCACCCTTTCCAGAGTGTCTCTTTTGATTACTTTTTTCATAGATAAGTAATCAGATACATGTTCCAAGATTTAAAAAACAAAACAGCTAGTGGTTTATTACTTTCTCTTGTTTACAAATGCATTTGCTTTCCTGAACTGCAAGTCTAACTAGCAACCAGGCAAACAAACCATTTAGGACTCAGTCAACGGCACCTGCTGAAGAACGTAAGAAAAATAAATCCCACATGGGAGACCAAGAAAAAATGTTCAGAGAGGAAAGAGACCTAACAAAATATGCTGTTATAGAAGCAAAAAAGGGCAGTCTTTTTAAGAAGCATTATCATCATTATTAGATAAAACAATAGCTCACAAAGTGTTGTCCCCATGTAGAAGCATCTGTGTCATGTGGGAACTCTGGAAATGCAGGTCCTAGACTTACTGAATCAGGAAGTTTGGAGGTGGGGCCCTAAATCTATGTTTTAACCAGTCCTACAATCTGAGAACCACTGAGATAAAGTTAGTTCATTAAGAAAAATAAAAAGTTTTTACCATTTGACATTTAAGAAGTCACTGATGCAGGGGGGGAGGGGGGAGGCAGAGGCAAGAAAGGGGAGCAGCTTAGACAAGAACCTAGTATAAAGGAACCATGGACATGGACAACAGGTGGGATTGACTTTGGGGGGAATGGGTGGGTGGGGAGGGGGACAGAAGGGAGCAAAAAGGGGATGGATGTAATACAACAACAATAAAATTTAAAATAAAAAAAAAAGTCACTGATGCAAAGTTGTATAGAGTTAGGTGATGTAACAACTTCTAATATCTGTCTAATAAAAATGTATTCAGAGGAAATCTGTAAATAAATATATAAATAAGAAGAAAGAAGGAGAAGGAGAAGTCATCACTAAGTTCAGAGCAAGATGGCAGTGAAGTAGGTGGAAGTTACACTCAACCATATCAGAGTTGCAATTAAAGCAGAACAAACAACCTGAATAACCATCAAAGACTAACTGAACAGAAGTCCTATAACTAAGGATATTGGAGGCACTCACATTGAGACTGGTAGGAAGAGCAGAGATGCAAAGAGGACTGGCCCCACACCCACATGGTTGTGGTGGGGTGGGGGTCAGTTAAAAATCCAGAGAAATACTGAAGCTGAAGAGGTCTCTGGAGGAGCAAGGGGCCTGAGATCCATGCCAGCTCCCTAACCTGCAGCAGCAGAGCCAGGATTATGAGCCCACACACTATCTGGCTGTGAAAATCCAGCAGGAATTTTACCCTTCCAGGTGAGTCTGCTCTTTTAAAGAGCCAGTGCACAAAAGTTCATTCATAGCTGGGCTCTAGTGGAGGGTCAGCAGTTTGGAGGGAACAGAATCATAACACAGGAAAAGATTAAATGACTTGGCTGCAAGGCAGCCAATGTCCCTCTGGCTAGGTCTCTCTCCCACATCACCCACTAATGCCATGGTATCGAGGCCAAGCATTCCCCTCCATAAGGCATCAGCCTGGGAGTGGCACTGGCCCTCCCTACTGACTTCTGCAGGCCTGGCCTTGCCAGGATGGCTCCTGGTAGTGAAGCCTGTTACAGCTTCCAACAGGGAATTATGGTATAGACTTTCCTGGTGAGCTCTTGAGGAGGTTGGGAGAGATTCAGGGCATGGTAGGAATGCAAAGGGAGAGACTGAGTTGTGTGGTTCTAGGGCCATTTTCTTCTCATAAACTGGACCAGCACCCCTATTCCTGCCATTGCTCCACTGAGGCAAATCTTGGTCTGTTTTGGCCTGATGAACTCTTCTGGTCTTACCCTGATGACACCCTGAGAACATGCCCCATCACAAAGGTCTGAAGGCTCCAGGCAGGTGGCAGCTGGCCGTGGTATAACCTGATGACCCCTCTACCTAGTGACCCAGTGAGAACCTATCTCACACAACATGTGTACAGCCAGAGGCTCTTCCAACAACTGAGCCTAACAGGCAGTCAGCAGGTGAAAGCAGATCTCAGGATGCCTTTGGACTTTTGCTGACCTGTCCTTAGACTCAGTCCTAGTGAAAGCCAGACCTGGTGTGAAGCTTGTCTCCCCAGTTCCAGCAGAGGCAGCCACAAACAGTGGATCATGTTGTAGCTCCAAACAGGTAGCCCAGGGCCAGTCACAGGCAACCTCAGACATTGATCTACACCAGAAGCCCTCACGGGAGGCCCCAAAGCCATCACACTTGGTAGCAGACTTCAGACCACATCAGAACATGACCCAATTAGCTCAACAAGCAGCACACCCAAAGGGAAATCTTCACAGTAACTTGACCATGCAGGGAGAAACTTTGCTTTGTGGGGTCAGCCCCTATAACAGCAGCTCATTTGCTATGGTTGGGGTCCACCCTCATAGTCAGCCAGCCTGGGACGCAGTCCCACACGAAAATGGGCCAACAGCAATCACTACTCAACTGCAACGGTATAGCTCATATAACAAACATAAGGGACATTCCCAGAGCACCTACAGTAGTGCAACCATTATAAAAAACAATGTGGAGGTTCCTCAAAAATATTTTTTCCAAAAAAAATGGAGATGATTTATGACTCAGCAATTCTGTTGCTCAATTATTTATCTGAAGAAACCCAAAACACTAATTTGAAAGTATATGCCTCCATGTTCACTTCAGCATTATTTAAAATTGCCAAGATATGGAAGCAACCCAAGTGTCCACCAATAAATAGATAAAAAGCTGTGGTACATAATATCATGGAATATTACTCAGCCATAAAAAAAGAATGAAATTCTTACTATTTGCAACAGTATGGATGGATCTAGAGGGTATTACACTAAGTAAAATAAGCCAGACAGAGACACAAATATCATATGATTTCACTTCTATGTGAAATCTAAAGAACAAAATAAATGAAGAAACCAAGCAGAAACAGAGTTACAGATACAAATAGAGACTGATGAATGCCAGAGGGGAGGAGGGGGGCATGGGGAGAGAAAGGTGATGGGATTAAGAAGTACTCATTGGTAGTTACAAAAGAGGAATAGGCATATAAGGCAAAGATAAAACATGGGGAATATAGTCAACAATATTGTAAAAACTGTTTATGGGGCCAGGTGGGCACTTGAATTATTAGGAGGAATATTTTATAACCTATATAAATATACACTGTGCTGTACACATGAAACTAAAACAAAATGTATTAAATATAAACTGTAATAAAAGAAAATAAAAGAAGTCTTGGCCCTGGCTGGTGGCTCAGTGGATTGGTGCCAGCCTGCAAACCCAAAGGTTGCTAGTTTAATTCCCAGTCAGGGTACATAACCAGGTTACAAGCCAGATCTCCAGCCAGGTCCTCAGCTGGAGGCAGGTGAAAAGCAACCATACATTGACGCTTCTCTCCCTTTCTTCCTCCCTCCCTGCCCTTCTCTCTGAAAATAATTAATAAACTCTTTTTTGAAAATAAAATAAAATAAATAAAAGGAAGCCTTAGTAAAGAGATATACATAGTATGATTCCTCTTACAAAGTCCTTGGCTGAAAAGGAAAGGACAAATTCTAACTTTTTCCTTCCAGTTCTATCTGAGAAAAGTCTTTGCTAAGCTATTTTTTTCTAAAGATTTTATTATTTTTTTTAGAGAGAGGGGAAAGGAGGGAGGCAGAGAAGGAGAGAGACATCAATCTGCCTCCAGCTACAGACCTGGCTTGCAACCTAGCTTGCAACCTGGTTATGTGCCCTGACTGGGAATCGAACAAGTGACCTTTGGGTTTGTAGGCCAGAGCCTTATCCACTGTACCACCAGCCAGGGCTGCTAAGCTATTTTGAAAAATTCTGTTGGCTTGGCTTTTATTGTTTATTTTTATTATTTTCTCATTGAATAACTGTAACTCACTTCAATTTGATGCTCTACACTCCCAACAGGGAATAGGAATTGGCTGTGAAAGGAAGACAGTTATAAAGGTATTCTCTATACCAAACCAGAAAACTTGTCTTCTTTTCCCTAATTATCTCGAGCAGGGTGAGACAAAAGTAGCTTTACTGCTGGAGTATGCAAAATACAGAGTCTATTCTTGTATTATTATTTATTATTGTATTATTTTCTATACAAACAACTGCAAACCTACTTTATCCACCCTGTACAGTATAGCACCTCCCATTATTCACATTCTGTGACTCCCCAAATGATGCCCTTAATACAAGTTTGAGTAGATAATGTAGTACAAAGTTCTACATTAAGAGCCCTGGCTGGTGGCACAGTGGATAAGGCACTGGCCTTCGAACCCAAAGGTTGCTGGTTCAATTCCCAGCCACGGCAACATAACCAGGTTCCAAGCCAGGTCTCCAGCCAGATCTGTAGCTGGAGGCAGGTGAAAGGCAACCATACGTTGATGTTTCTCTCCCTCTCTGCCTTTCTCTGAAAATATTAAATAAAATCTTAAAAAAAAAAAAGTTCTACATTAAATATTCAGCCCAGGAAATAAGTTTCACAGATTAAATTAATTCTTCAAAATTAAGGCAAGATTATTCTCAAGACAATTCAGGGGAATTACTGGCCCAGAACAGTTCATTGCCTCCCAAAGGAGAGCTGTGAACAAAAAGCCATGCCACACACAGACTCTGATAGTTGCCACAACCTGATGAGGTCAGTCTTTCAAAAAGGCCAGGAACAAAGACTGAAATAAGAAGGGTGCTTAACCCAGAAAGATTCCTTCAAAAAAAGTTCTCTAATTCTGATTCTAGAAATGGGTGAGATATTTTTTCAGGAAAGTTTAAAAAATAAACAAAAATAGCATTAGCAAATAATATTAGCAAATAATACTATCTTGAGAGGTATACCAAAAATTTAAAATGAAATCCCTGGAAATTTTTTACTGCCGACTCTAACATAAACCCAACTAAACTGATTCACTGCCCCTCAAGGATGAACTTTAAAAGAATCTCTTTGCTCAGATCTTTTACAAATCCCTTTCTTTATTATGAGTATTTAGGAGATATCTAGGCCTAAGATTATGTCTAATGTGTTGTTAAGACAAAGGCAAATAGTTAAATCTCCCCTATTGACATAAGATATGGCCTATTACCTCTTCTGTTAATCCAAACCTGGTTAGAGCACCAGACTTGACCTACTGCACATCATGATCCAAGTCCCTTAACAGGATGCCCAAGGCTGTACATCACCGTTCTCCTTTCCAGCCTCATCTTTTAGCCAAACATGGCCTCCACTTCCCAGACTGGGTTCCATCAACAGTTACTAATTCCAGTATCCTATATATTTCCTGTCTCAGTACACCTTTTCTCAGTCATATTGTTAAGCACCGACATAACCTCTACCAAAGAGAATGACTGCCCACTTTCCCCCACTGCTTCTAACTGAAGTCCACCCTCTGTGTATCCAAAATATATTACATACTCATTATATATTCATCTTAATAGTCTTCTTTAAGATGTTAATTTCCCTTGCGAGATAAGTATCTAGCATGCTCAAATGCTTTTAAAATAATTCTTTAATTACATTTACCTTTATTTCCTCTATATCTGCTTTCTGGAGCTTTTCTCTGAAATGATTATCTGTTTCCAGCACATCAATCACTTGCTTGAGATATTCATCATAATAAAGTCCAGTATCCTTTAAGTTAAGAAACAAACAGGAAAGCCTCTGAAAGTGTTTCCTTCCTTGCAGCTAAAGACCTCAATTCTTAAAAAATAAATGTCTAGCAAAATGGCATTGAGACATATTTATTTTGATAGTTTAGTCAAAGTTAAAAAGCTCAAACAAAGAGTTGTATTGTAGAAATTGTGTTTTAGGGATCACACCGAAGTCATGTTTTACTCTTACATAAAGGTAGGTAGACTTTCTATATGGCTTAGACAATAAAGACTTTAAAAATACTAATTGGTTTTACCCCATTGTTACTTGTTTCTCCTCATTGCTACCTCCCTCTCCTTTGAATATAATACAATGTTTTTTTTGGCTGGTTAGCTCTATACTAGAAATGATTGTGATTAATTATTTTACATGTTATCTAATACACTACATTAAATAAATATTGTCTAATATTAAACATACACTATCCTATACTATTTTCACTGCCATTTCAGAAATAGTTTTGAAATGTCTTATTTTATAACTAATAAATATTAGCAATATTTTAGTTAAAATTCTTCCCACAAGATTACCTTTCCCATTTGACTTACTGGTGGTTCTATCTTTGCGCTGTCCACAGGGTGAGGATTTTTCACTTTTGTCTTATCTACATCTATAGGCACAGCTTGAAGAGCAGTAAGAAGCCATGTAACCAGGAGAAAATAATACTGCAATAGGGTGGTCCTCCACCACATCTGAAATAGAGTATAATTATAGTAAGGTACTAAAAACATTTTTTCAAACTATATATGCATGCATTCCTAAAGCTACATTAATAATATATTAAATATCAGAAAGTTTAAAACAACAAAAGAATTCTAGGAAAAGGGTTAAAGTAGATTATAACAGAAAAATAATGCTTAAGCCCTGGCTGGTAACACAGTGGATAAGGTGCTGGCCTGCAAACCCAAAGGTCACTGGTTCGATTCCCCAGCCAGGGCACATAACCAGGTTGCAAGCCAGGTCTCCAGCCAGATCCATGGCTGGAAGCAAGTGAAAGGCAACCATACATTGATGTTTCTCTCCCTCTTTGTCTCTCTTTCTTCCTCTCTCTGGAAATAATAAATAAAATCTTTTAAAATAATAATAATGATGCTTAAGATCAGGGGAGAAATTCTGTTTAGCTAAAATTAAAAAGACAAGGACATAGCCCTGGTTGGTGGCTCAGTGGATAGGCACCAGCTTGCGAACCCAAAGGCTGCTGGTTCGATTTCCAGTCAGAACACATAACCAAGTTACAAGCCAGGTCTCCAGCCAGGTCCCCAGCTGGAGGCAGGTGAAAGGCAACCATACATTGATGTTTCTCTCCCTCTCTGCCTCTCTCCCTTCCCTTCTCTCTAAAAAGAATAATAAATATCTTTTTTTAAAAAGAGAGGGCGAGAAAGAAAAACAAACTATCTAGTTTTACTTGAGAAAAACTAGATAGTATGTTTTTCTCAAGTAAAATATTAGAAAGCCAAAATTATTTCCAGATAAAATATTTAATTAGCTTCAACTTAATTTTGAAAATAAGGTGTTCTATGGATATAAATTGATTAAAAGAGAGAAATAACTAGCTACAAATACTCTCTTAACTGTATTAAACACTATCACAGCCAACAATCATTTGCCTTTTTTTTTTTTTTTTTGTCAATGATATTTCAGATAAATAGGTTAATAGATATCAAGCAGGATGTAACAGGGTTGAAACAAATAAGAAACAACTATTGCTGGTCCCACATCACAGTATGATGCAACTCTGCTTATTCAGTTTCCACTCCATAAAAATCTTAGTAGCTCCAGAGGATCTACTAAAAGAATTTAAATGAACAAAAGCCTCATATTTAACTGATTTTACACATATAGACTCCTGTTAGGGTCCATGTCAAGGATAATGGTCTGACCATCCATCCAGAAAATACATTATTCAACTCAGTATCTCCCCACCTTACCTGTCCATGGATTATTTTTTAAATTTTATTTAAGATTTTATTTATTATTTTTAGAAAGAAGGGAAGGGAGGGAGAAAGAAAGGGACAGAAACATCAATGTATGGTTGCCTTTCACCTGCCACCGGCTAGGGACCTGGCTGGAGACCTGGCTTGCAATCTGGTTATGTGCCCTGGCTGGGAATCGAACCAGCAACACTTGTGTTCACAGGCTGGTGCTCAATCCACTGAGCCATGCCAGCCAGGGCTAATTTTTTAAGTAGTATGTATTTATCAGCAGAACACAATTTGGAAAAAAGTGCATTGCCTCATTCTTAACACAACCTTAGGTAGTATATAGGGCAGAGACTCATTTTACAGATGAAGAAAATTTTAATGAAAATAGTTCATGCACAGAGCAATTTTCATGTATTAAAATCATTAGAACCCATATTTTAGTGCTATGTCTAGTCTATCCAATTTTAACATCTTTTTTGAGATATAACTTACATAAAATTCACCCATTGAAGGCAGAGGGTTTGTCTTTTCTGGAAAGATAGTTCTCAGAGTGTAGGTGTCAAACCTGAAGAATCAAATCACCTGACAGTTTATCCAAAATGCGGAAGCCTCAGGCTGCACCCAAGCCCAGGAGCCTGTTTTAACAAACTTGCCAGGTGGGTCCTACCTGTGTATGCTGAAGCCCAAGATTCACTCTTCTCTAGGACACTGGTTCCTCAATATGATTGTTGTTAAATGTTTTTCATGATGCAATATGTATATGAGAGATGTTGGCTCAACGACAGTAAGTTTTCATTTTGGTACGACTTTCTGAACTTGTGGTGGGCTACTTTGCATTATGAACCTCTAAAGGATTGTTTATGCACGGAATGCTTTCCTATCATGAATCACCTCCTCTTCTACAATTACTTTTTATGATAACAAAAGTGTATTATTCATTCATTCTTTGTGCCCATGAAGGATAATAGTTTTAAGTGTAACCATAGCTGAAAAGCCCAAGTTACAACTTAAGTAATAAAATCAATTTTGATGTCTTCTACACACACTTCTGCAGATTGTGTTTCCTTCCAGCCTCCTAATGTGGTACAAATGTGATTAGAAAATGGGTCAGTGTTAAAATGGTTTGAATAGCTTTTCTATGTGCCTCTGTTAACTTCCCAGAAGACCTCTTCAGAAACTGTGACTAACCCTTGATATGGGCCAACCAGAGGTGGAAAGAATCTTTCACATAAATTTCTCCCCTCCACCCTGCATTATCTCCAATGTCTCTTAAGCTCTCCTCCCACCATACAACACACATACATAGGGTAATTAATAGGCAGTTTTGTCTCGGCAATTGGCAGCTATGTCACATTTCTTAAAATATGCTTTTTTATAGGGTCCACCTTTACGTCAATACACAGCAGAAGTCTGAAATCAATAAAAGTAAACTAGTATAGTTAAATCCAATTTTGGAAGTTGAAATTGCTTTACTAATTTGTCACTTTACTCTCTCACTCTTCTGCCACGTATGCCACAAATAAGAAGGCAAGTCAAGAGAGAAATGGATATGTTTGTACATATGAGTATGTGTGTGGGTGTGTGAGTCCTGATAGCATCTCAAAGTGACAAAGTTACAAAAAGTCTCTGGACATTTATTCTAAAGCACTGGCTAAATTTATGGTTCATAAACTTTTAATTGAGCCCAAGGTTTATTATAAATAACAATACAAATGATTTGTTCAGTGCTTACTATGAACTAAGCAGCATGCTAAACCTTTTTTCATATATTAACTAATTTATTTTATTTTAAGATTTTATTTATTTTTAGAGGGGAAGAGAGGGAGAGAAACATTGATGCGAGAGAGAATGATCATCAATTGCCTCTCTCAGGCCCCCAACTGGGGGCCTGGCCTGCAACCCAGGCATGTGCCCCAGCTGGGAATTGAACCTCAACCTTTGGGTTCACAGGCTAGTGCTCAATCCACCAGGCCACAGCAGCGAGGGCTAATTTAATTTTGAATTCTGTGAAATATATGTTATTATCCCCAATGTAAAACACAGGAAACAGACATCAGTTAAAACACTTGATTGCAGTGGTAAAGCCAGAGTTTGGTCCCGGGAGTGACGGACTCCAAAGCCTGTGCCTGGATTTAAGCAGCAGTTCTCCAAGTGGGGTCCCTGGGCCAGGCAGCCTCAGCATCACCTGGGAATTTGGTAGAACTGCTAATCTCAAGGCATACTCCAGACCTTCTATGTCAGAGAACCCTTGCAGTGCTGGGGGAATGGAGGCACGATCTATACTAACAAGCATTGTAGGCCATTCTGATGCATGATAAACATTTGAAAACATAATGCCTCCTGTTGCTCTGTTATTCAGGAACCTCCTCTACATAATGACTAAAAGAATACTTATCTGACAAGTAAATTGAAATCTTCAAGGAAAAGAAAACAAGTGTCACACCTAAGAAGAGTAAGGCAAAATTTAATTTAAGGTATATTCTCATTTCAGCTGCACTATTTGCTTGATATGTTATCACAAATCAGCCAATTAACTTTTTCTATTTGTTTTCTCAATTTTACAAAATGGACACAAGCAATCCATTAAATGCAGAGTTCAAATACCGGTTATAAGGATGCTCAAGGAACTTAGTGAGGACCTCAAAAGCATAAAAAAAACAAATGAATATTTTTTGCCAGGCCCTTCTTACCTGCAAAGTTTCTTTTGAGAAATCAGCTGATAATCTTATAGGCACCCCTTTGTAGGTAACTCTCTTCTTTTGCTGCTTTTAAGATTCTCTCTTTATCATTAACTTTTGGCATTTTAATTATGATGTGCCTTGGTGTGGTTTGATCTGGGTCTAGCTTGGTTGGGACTCTCTTTGCTTCCTGGACTTGTATTTCTATTTTCTTTGCCAAATTTGGGAAGTTTTCCTTTATTATTTTTTTGCACAAGTTTTCAATTTCTTGCCCTTCCTCTTCTCCTTCCGGCATTCCTATGAATCGGATGTTGGCATGTTTAAGGTCATCCCAGAGGTTCCTAAACCTCTCTTCATTTTTTTCAATTCTTGTTTCCACTTTCTGTGCTGGTTGACTGTTTATTCCTTCCTTATGTTCCAAATTATTGATTTGAACACCATTTTCCTTCCCTTCACCATTGATTTTGTGTGTATTTTCCTGTATTTCACTTGGCCTATCCTTCACTATTTCCCTTATGTGTTTACCGTACTCAAGCATATCTGTCAAGTCTGCGAACACCTTTATTACCAGCATTTTAAACCGTGGCTTCAGTCAGGCTGGCTATCTGTTTATCTGTCAGGCTGGCTATCTATTCACCTGTCAGGCTGGCTACTTCTCTCGTGCTTGGTTCAATCAC
This sequence comes from Noctilio leporinus, assembly GCA_004026585.1. Lineage (NCBI taxonomy): Eukaryota > Metazoa > Chordata > Mammalia > Chiroptera > Noctilionidae > Noctilio > Noctilio leporinus. Next base: position 111,577 of record PVIW01004734.1, on the reverse strand, counting down.
TGGGACCTTGATTTGTGCCATGTTTTGAGTCATATTTCTCTGTCTCCGCATTTTGACAGGCTCCTGTGTTTGCCTCTGTGTGACTTAGGAAAAGCTGTCACACCTATTAGTTGTAAGTCACAGAGCCTGAGGCATTCATCAGTGTGGGGAGACCGTATTCCCAGGTTGTAGCTCTGTATGTGGTAGGGGAGGGGTCTGAGTGGGAACTATGCTGCTTGCTCAGCACTAGCCCCCTTTTCAGGCACTTCTCCTGCTTCCTGTATGGGGCTAGCTCCTTTCTAGTTCCGTGGTTCCCAGACTGGGTGGTCTATGGACATGTCAGGACTGTGGGGGCCTCTTAAACAAATGAACTCTTCCCAATAGTTCCTCCGCCCCAACCCCCACTGGTTTTCACAGTCAGAAAAAGCAATGTGGTTTTTTCTCCCCCGACATGGCACTGGAACCTAGCGATCTGGTCTGGTGTGGGCAGCATTCAATAGGTGCCCCTACTGTGATTTCTCTTTTTGTTGGCCAACCCTTGCCACTCTCCTGCCTGAGCTGCCAACTCATGCAGCTGCCACGCCATCCGCCAGCAATCCGCTCACCTCACCGCTCCTGACAGGTCCCAGCTCCACCCCTCCTATCTGTCTGGATGAGTTTTTCTTTCTTCTATCTTTTGTTTATTGGACTTCCATGCAGTTAGATGTTCAGAAATTTCTGGATGTCTCTAGTTTTGAGGTAGATGTATTGTTTTTGGTTGCAGGAGAAGACATAGCATGTCTATCTATGCCTCCATCTAGGATCTCTAGCAAGTCTTTATCCTATGCAAACACAAGAGCCTATATCCATCATGGCTAGAGAAAGGTGAAGTAGTCCACTGAGTAAAGGTCATCAAAGATAAAACATGTCTCTTGTACTTATCGATTTAATACATGTTTATTACATATCCACTATGTACCAGATATTATTCAGGATACCAAGTTAAGTGAGATTGATGTAATCCCTACCCTCACAGGACTTTCAGTGTAGTCTATGAAATAAACAACTGCAGACTTCCAGTCAAGATGGAGGTGTAGGCAGACACGCTTCACCTCCTCATGCAACCATAGAAGAAATTGCAACCATATCTCAAGAACAAAAAATAATCAGAACCGTCAGAAAATCAAGATATATGAAAGTCTAACAACCAAAGATTTGAAGAAGCCACATTCATTCAGACAGGTAGGAGGGGCAGAGTGGCTGAGACAGGGCAGGCAGTGTGGCTCAGACAAGTGGCAGTGGCAGCCCAGACAGTCCCACATTCTCAGGTGATGGATAAAAATCAGGAAAGATACTCTGGGAGCCAGCGATCACAGCCCTAGGCCAGACTGCACGGCCCAGGGATTCCACACTAGGAAGATAAACCCCATTACCTCTGGCTGTAAAACAAAAACAACCTAAGCAAACAACCAGAACAGGAGCAGAATCATAGGTAGAAGGTCATTTGGAGGGTTATCAGCGGGGAGGCTGAAGGGAGAGAATGGGAGAATGATGCAGGGATTAAGAAGCATAATTGGTAGGAACAAAAATAGACAAGAGGATGTTGAGAATAGTATAGGAATGGGTAAAGTCAAAGAATTTCCATTCATAACCCATGGACATGAACTAAAGGGGGCCAGGCAATTGCTGGAGGGAAGAGGGGTATTTAGTGGAGGAGGCAAAGGGGTTAAAAGTGGGACAATTGTAACAGCATAATCAATAAAATATACTTTAAAAAAAGTAAACTATTGCAACTTGATAAAAGCTGCTTACAAAACAATGTATATGGCATGATCCTTTTTTCTGTTAATTAAAAATATCTTTAGGGCCCTGGCTGGTAGCACAGTGGATAAGGTGCCGGCCTGCCAACCCAAAGGTCACTGGTTCGATTCCCCAGCCAGGGCACATAACAAGGTTGTAAACCAGGTCACCAGTCAGGTCTGTGGCTGGAGGCAGGTGAAAAGCAACCATACATTGATGTCTGTCTCCCTCTCTGCCTCTCTCCCTTCCCCTCTTTCTAAAAATGATGAAATAAACTCTTTAAAAAAATTTTTTTCTTTTTTAAATATCTTTAAAGGCATTAAAATGGTATTCGGCAAATACACATTTTAGTCAGCTGACTTATATAATGCTAAGTAGCTCCTGATTATTTTGTTTATTTGAGGTCAATTGTTCTAGATTGGAAAAAAAGGAAATCAAAGCCAAGAATCACCATACATTGTCCCTAAGTGATACAAGGAAAAATTCAAAACCTTACAAAAACACACATATACTTTGTAGAATAAAACCTTGTTTCTAATTTTCCTTCTAATATCCCTAAAAGACTGACTGACTCTTTAGATTCTTCCCCTGTCCAATTTACATTTCCTGAATTTCAGTTTTCTTTTCTTAAACTTTATTTCAGGTTACTTTCTTCACAAATATAATAGCCAACTGAACCATTTCACATGACAAGTATATTCATATAATATTTGTAAATAAAAGTCTGGAATGAAATAACACTGGCATACCAAAGTAAGTTAAGCAAGGACAAGTTAAGTAAGAAGAAATTTCAAGACAAGTAACAGTTAAGTGGTTTTAAAACAAGAAAACCACAACTTCTAACTTATAAGGAAAGCAAAAGTGTGCCTCTTACGACCATACTAAAATTAAGTTTATCTTGAGGATTATACTTGTCATTAAAAATTTGCTTCCTGATGATTTATTATTAATACCCCAGAGATAACTTGTCTCTATCTTCTTAGTCTCTTACATAAAGCAAGTAGCTAAAAAAAAAAAAAAGTTAGCTCTTCTTTAACATATCCATAACATGCACAATAAACATCTATTATCATTTAGGGGTAATTTTTTAAATAGTCAGAATAAATACCCAATCAAGACAGAAAGGCTTCTATAATGAATCATGGGATAAAAGTTTTTTAAAAAAGAAACAAAAACATTTATTATATGAAAATTATTTTCTTCTGTAAATATGATCAGACTTAAAGCTCTACCAATGGAAAAGTACCGAAGCTCCTTCTATAAGTTATCATGGCTTACAGTTCTCAGAGGGGAAAGACAAAAAGATCAGTACTCTGACCAAGAATTCTATCTGCCAATACCCAAGTCTTCCCTTCCTCCTCCATAACAAAAGCTCAATTTTATTTGATGCTGCCATGCATCCAGCTACATCTTCCTGCTTCCCTGGTAACCTGAGCTTTGGCTCAGGACATCTCCCTAAAGGGAGAGAATACATCCTTCTTTGCCTTTGCCTTGCTGCCTGGAACTTGGCTACGATGGTTAGAACTCTGGCAGCTATCTTGGACTACAAGGACCAGAGCCACACCTTACAGACAGCAGAGCAAAGAACTGAAAAAGCTCAGGTCCTTCCTTGATAGCTTTATGAAGCTACTGTACCAAACCTAGACCACCTACTTTATTTTACTTGAGAAAATAAATATTCTGTGTTTAAGCCATCATTAAGAGTTTATTTTTTTAAGATTTTATTCATTATTTTTTAGAGAGAAGGGCAGGGAGGGAGGAAGAAAGGGAGAGAAGCATCAATGTATGGTTGCCTTTCACCTGCCTCCAACTATAGACCTGGCTGGAGACCTGGCTTGCAACCTGGTTATGTGCCCTGGCTGGATCGAACCAGCAACCTTTGGGTTGGAAGGCTGGTCCCTTACCCCTTGTGCCACCAGCCAGGGCTTAAGTTTTTTGGGTTTTGTTTTTTGTTTTATTTCTTAACTAATCACTTACCTTCAGATAGGTTATGAATTTTTATCTTCTTTCCACAGATGAAGCAACTGAGATCCAGAGAGGTAAGATGAGTTGCACAATATCAAATTAATAAGGAGGTGGGTCTTGGCCCTGAGCACAATGTGCTTTTTCACTAGAAACTGACTCTTAACAGTTCTAAATGTAAAAAAAAAAAATAAAAATATTAAATATAAACACAAATGGAGGCTCATTATAGCGGTAATGGTACATGACAATGTATGAATTTGTCACATCCTGTAAAAAAGTACCAAGTTTTTATAATGTGGAAGAAGACTAAAGTATATCATATTCCAGTAGTGAGGGGAGAGAGAGATATTAAATAAACAGAATCAAAAACCAGAGTAAATAAAGATATTGATTGTACGCAGGTTTTACTGTTGCTCCCCTTTTTAAAAAAAATAAGAATTCCAACTGAAAGCTTATTTTCCTCAACAGTAAGACTTCAAGATACAAGGTGAGTTTTCCCATTAAATTCTTAACTGGAATATTTCTTCACCCTTACCACTACTTTTTTTTTTTTTTTTTTTAAGATGTTATTTCATTATTTTTAGAAAGAGGGGAAAGGAGAGAGGCAGAGAGGGAGAGAGACATCAATGTATGGTTGCGTTTCACCTGCCTCCAGCCACAGACCTGACTGGAGACCTGGCTTGCAACCTTGTTATGTGCCCTGGCTGGGGAATCGAACCAGTGACCTTTGGGTTGGCAGGCCGGCACCTTATCCACTGTGTTACCAGCCAGGGCTACTTTTAAAATTAGCCTTGGCAACCTGGCTGGGTGGCTCAGTTGCAGCGTTGTCCTGTACATCCAAAGGTTGCAGGTTCAATCCCAAGTTAGGGTATGTAAGGGAGGCAATCAATGGATGTTTCTCTGTTTCTCTCTCTCTCTCTCTCTCTCTCTCTCTTTCCCCCTCCCTCCCTCCCTCTCTCCCCATCTCCCCATCGCCCTTTCTGTCTCTCTAAAATCAATAAATATATTCTCAGATGAGGGTAAAAAAGAAATTAATTAACCTTGGTCCCAATCTCAGTCACAAAGATCACAAAGATTAGTAATAAAAGAAAACATGTCAATGTTTTGTAACTCCACTAACTATAAAATACAAGGCAGTTAGTTCATATGCAAACTCACTGGTGAACATAATTATTTCTAAGCAAAAGAAAATAAGCAAATAAGGTAGCTTCACATTTTAAGAACAGATTTCTTTTTCTTTTTAGTGTATAGTTAACATAAAAATAGTAAGTAGGAGAGTGATCGTATGCATGTTATATGTAGGAAAGGCATATGGCTTTATTAGCACAGCATGGTCAAAAACAAACAGCAGACTGAATCCTAATTACACTTGTTTACTAGAACTTACCTTGCCTCTCTGAGTGTCAATTTTCCTAGCTATAAAATTGAACTCATACTTCTTCATAAGTTTTTTATTAGATTAAAATAAGAATAAATACAATGTGAGTAGCACAGTGCATGGCGAAAGTAAATGCTAGATAAATATTAATGCCCTTCTTGTCTTGAAAATGAAATATCTATAATATAGAAATAAAAATCTGTTCTATAAACACCCAAAGTTAAAAAGCAATAAACCAGTTTGATGCTCATACAACCTTTAAATGTCCTTTTTTAATAGCTTTTTTAATAAAATATTTACCTGAGGATATGCTTTTATTGATTTGAGAGAAAGCGAGAGAGACAGGCGGATAGCATGGATGTGAGAGAGAAGCATTAATTGGCTGCCTCCTATATTGATGCTTCTGCCTGACTGCAGATGGAAACCACAACCTAGGTATGTGCCCTGACCTGGGATGGAACCTGCAGCCTTTTGGTATACAGGACAACGCTCCAACCAACTGAGCAACCCAGCCAGGGCTAACTGTCACTTTTTGAAGGGCCCCATTAGAGCTCTCTTCTGGGCATTGCCACGCAAAGCCCTGATACAGCTATAGGCTGATGGAAAGAATACATCTAACAAAAGAGGAACACCACCTCTTCCATGCTGGCATTAAAACTGAACTTTTGCAAGAGGCCCAGTTTTCTTTCTCCAAGGCATGGCCCTGGGCCAAGAAACCTGGGTTGCTTCTTCTTATCGTCAATGTCATAATTCTAACAGTAAAAAAAAGTGGGGTAGAGAAAAACAATGACTTCTGAGTTTCTCAATGGCAGTGGTGACAAGAACAACTGGTAACCAGATACTGAAGTCCATTTTTTTCCTTTGAAAATGAGAGTCAATGAGAAAGTGAAGTTCAAAATAAAATACCAGCTGAGTTGAACTGCAACCCTCCCCTGTATCAATAATCAGCACAGGTCTTAGTGTTTCTGATGCTCTCATCTGTATAAAAGGTTATCAATCAAAAAATACCATTACATGGCCTTTTTTTCCACTTAATAATCAGTGGCAGTATCTTTGATAACAGGCTTATGAAAAGTAAATACTGCTGCTCATCTGTATCACTCAAAAAACAAATTTATTAAAATACAATGCCTTCATTATTTACACACAGATACTTCAGATAACTAAAATACAGCATGTCAAAAAGCTCTGCCAAAAATACAGTAGAAGCATGCAACTGCTTTCTTTCTCAATTTCCCTTAGGTTGCTTTGAAATTTTTAAATCAGAATTCTTGGACCAGAAATTATTTTAGAAGTAGTTTGGTTCAGACCCTACTTTTATAAAATTTATAAAACACAGAGAAGTTAACTGATTTGGCCAAGATCATTTGGCAGAGCCAGGACTGGGGTCTGGTCATCAAATTCTAATCAAGTATACTTTTCATCATATCATGGTGGGGCTTTTTAAGTTTTGGGTTTTTTAAATTTTAGAGTAAAAATATTAAAGTGATTGAGATTTTTCCTTTTCCTAATAAATTATTTGAAATTGTTAGGAGCCTGTTTTGGTTTTTTGTTTTTTTTTTTTTTTTTTTAAGTCTATAAACTTATTACACGTATTAAACATAAAAATAATAAATTTCCCCTTTCCGGTCCTTCAATTATTTAGAAAGTTAAGCATCCATCATGCTAAATATAGTCAACTTAATTACTCATAATACTTAAGAGATTATCTACTTTAAGGAGCATTTTAAATACATTTTAAAATCCTACTCGATTCCTCCAGCTACCTAATACTTACAAGGGTATTTTGCACACCTAAGTTATCTAAATGGTCCTTCGAAAGTGGAAAGCAATTTAAATATTATTCTAAATAACATTAAGTTAGTTCATGTAGAAATAATATAACATATTCCAAAACAAAAGATACTGTTATTAATCATGTTATGTTACTCTATATTAATGTCTATAATCAATAAGTAATGTTTTGAAAGGTACTCTCATTTCCTTAACTGTACATTTTGCTTTAACTGGTCTTTAAGAACCACAAGCAAATTAGGCAAAAACATATTGAATGGGTATATACAAAATGTGTGATATGAATAATAACTATCTCAAGGTGATCAGAGAAAGGTAAGCACAACATGGACTCGACCCATGCAAGATAGGTAAAATTAGGTTAGATACTGGAGAATAGCATTAAGTAACCACAAGGGGACACATAAATTTTCACTCACACTACAAAGTTATGGTGATGGATTTCATGGAGAGTTTGAAGACCAAAATGAGAAATACAAGTTTAATGTTCATCCTAATAACAAGGGTACTGTTATTTGAGATTTTATTTCTAATTCTAAATGTCCACATTTGTTTATTTTTTAATTCCTGACCCTATTAACTGAGGAATGTTTGTTGAAACATTTGTTCAACATTTGTTGAACTTGTTAAAATTTTATAAAACAAGAACTCACATTTGGCTCAAATCAGGATAAATCCTGAGACAATTTCTCTAAGTGGCAAGATGCTAGAACCAAATTGACCAGGGAAGGACTTAAGAAACATATTTTAGGTCCTGGCTTGTAGCACAGTGGATAAGGTGCTGACCTGCAAACTCAAAGGTCACTGGTTCAATTCCCAGCCAGGGCACATAACCAGGTTGCAAGACAGGTCTCCAGCCAGGTCTCCAGCTAGGTCCTTGGCTGGAGGCAGGTGAAAGGCAACCATACATGGATGTCTCTCTCCCTCTCTGCCTCTCTCCCTTCCTCTCTCTCTGGAGATGATAAGTAAAATCCTTAAAAAAAAAAAAAAGAAACATATTTTATATAATGATATTTAAATAATGATTATAAATAATATTTTTATGTAAATCTGTAATACCACTTGTTATATTACTTTAAGAATTCCTTAAAGCAACTGTCTCATTAATTCTAAATCCACAATCTCCTTCAAACAAACCTATCAGAAATATTGGCATTTAACCTCACTCTCCATCCACAGGTTGTTTGTTTGTTTGTTTTATAATTTGCATGAATTTATTTGAGCTAAACTGACAATAGCCAGGATGCAAGGTTTCAAATACTGTGATCCCTCCACATTTTTTCAAACAAGGTATTTATCATTTGATGTTCATATTCACACATGGATTTAACAGCCTTAATAAAATGCACAAGCCCTGGCTGGTAGCACAGTGGTTAAGGCGCCAGCCTGCCAACCCAAAGGTCGCAGGTTCGATCCCCCAGCCAGGGCACATAACCAGGTTGCAAACCAGGTCTCCAGTCAGGTCTGTGGCTGGAGGCAGGTGAAACACAACCATACATTGATGTCTCTTTCCCTCTCTGCCTCTCTCCCTTCCCCTCTTTCTAAAAATAATGAAATAAAATCTTAAAAAAATAAAATAAAATAAAATAAAATGCACAGATGGCAGGCAGCACTTACTTATTCAATTGTGTAAAACGTACATTATCCAATTTAGGAGTTTAGTGGGCAGCACCAGCCACAATAAACACATTTGCTCACTGAGTTACCACTTAGCAGGTGCAACAAGATGAGCTCTTTCTGTTTCTCATATTCTGAAACTGGAAGAGTTCCCCTTCAAGCTAAATGATTTCTCAAGAGAAACAATAACACAACTGACACGAACTTTCTCCTCTCCTGAATGTCAGGGGTTACCAGCCTAACAGAATGGGCAATACCAGGATTCATCGGCCTAGCTTTGCTTGGAGGCACGAGCACAGGTGGTGGGGGGTGAGTGAGCATCAGCCTGGAATTGTTGGGTACACCCTCCTCAACAGCTGGCACCTCCCTCGCCCATCGACCTGCCAAAGCCAGGATAGAACCCCACCTGGGTCTCAGTTTTGCGCCCACACTCGCCACCTCCTCGCCTAGAGCCTGTCACCCTCCCTCAGTGACCCCAGAGAAAGCTTGGGTGCCCTGTAACGAGTAGAGAGGAAGAAAGGTGACCTCCCACCAGCTCTGGATGGAGTTGGAAGCCCCCTCCCATCCATACCCATCCACAACACAGCCCCAGCCATCCTCACTGCCCAGGCAAAGCGGAAGACCTAAGCCTTATCTCAGGGCCCGCCCAGCCTCCCCGGGTACTGACCCGCACCTGCCTGGAAGTGACCGGCCTTACCTAGCCCCAGTCTCCACGACAGACTCCACCAGCCGAACGCCTGCAACGCCTGTAGTGCACAGACCTGCCTAGCCAGCTCCAGATTCGCAGCTCTGCCCTATACCCTTGCCCATCTTGCGCTCCCGCCTCCTCGGTGCCATGGCGACAGCCCCGCCCTCAGAAAGCCGCTGATTGGTCCGGCTGCCATCACGGAAGGCGATGATTGGTGAGGGCTAAGACAAGACCGGCCTAGAGGCGGGAAGTGTGGGGCGCTTCTGTGAAGAAGCCCGAGGGAGGTTGAGCCAAGAGGGACGTGGCGCTCTGCTGTGCCGGCAGGGAAGCCGCGCCCCTTCCTTCTTTTGCTTTCTCAGAGAAGCTGGTAGAGCAAGATTTGGGCGAGTGAGGTGCTGGCCTGGAAGCCGGCCTCCCTTGGTTGCTAGCCCGTGCCCGCAATACCCAAATCAGGCAGAGACGGACTATCAGGACCATTTTCGCCCACAGGCCTAGTTTGGGTCTAACACTCCCGAATCTCCTCTACACCCACCCCCTTTATGCGGGGCCCTCGGCCTCTGTGGTTTGACAGCTTTTTATTCCTTCTTCTTTCACAATAGTCTGTGGACACACCTCTTACCTCTACACCCTCCCTCCTCTTAGAACTGAGACATCTGTCTACTCCACAACCCTCATTGTTAAGATGGGGAAACTGAGGTTCAAATATATACGTGGCTGGAGGGTTAGAGAAACTTTCAGAGCCAGGAGGCTGGTTTCAAAGCTTGGGTCTCCCAAATAATAGCACCTCTCTGACCCTTAGTTCTCTCCTTTGTGAAATGGTATCATCCATTTCACAGTGGTTAGTGAAGATTGCATGAGATAACATTCCAGAAAACCAGTACAGAACCTGTTGCCTATGTTAGCTTCTCATCAGAAAGTAATAAAGGGTAATAGCTCAGTGCACCAATTGGAGCCAGACTGCCTGTGTTGCAAAACTGGACTCTACTTATGACAAACCAACTCTGTACATCAGTTGCCTTGTCTTTAAAATAGGGATTAAAATACCACCATCCTCAGCCCTGACCCAGGTGACTGGGTTGAGCACTGTCCTGCAACCCAAAAGATTGCTGGTTCAATTCCCAGTCAGGGCACAAGCCAGGGTTGCAGTACTGTCCCTAGTTAGGGTGCATGCAAGAGGCAGCCAAGGGATACTTCTCTCCCTTCCTTCCCCTATCTCTAAAGAATAAATAAAATAAAAATACCACCTTGCTTGCCCTAGCTGGAAAGACTCAGTTGGTTGGAGTGTCCTCCTGTACACCTTGCCGTTTCGCTTCCTGGTCAGGGCACATGCTTAGCTTGCAAGTTCCATCCCTGTTCAGGCACATATAGGAGGCAACTGATTGATGTTTCTTTCTCTTTCTTTATGTTTCTCTTTCTCTCTCACTCCCCCTATACCTCCCTCTTGAATGAGAATAAAATAAACCTTAAAAAAAATACCACCCTCCTCCTTACAGATTCTTAGAAACCATTCTTCAGCCAAGGCCTTTGCCCAAGTTGTACTGACTTCAGTAGACTACCATTTCCCCTACATTTAACATGACTGGATCCTTCTCATTTCTTAGAACTTCACTCAAGTGCCACTGCCGAAGAAACCCCACTCAATCTTAAATAATTTCTCTCCCCTCGTTTCCATTATTCTCCCTAATAATTAGTGTGTGTATATATGTACACGAAGAGAGACCCCCAAAAAACTAAAATTACCTTCTGGAGGTCAGGCCCTTTGTAGGACAGTCTTCCCCCACTAGATGGGTATTCTAGGAACCCATCTGTATCAGTGTACCAGCTGGCACTGTTGTGAGAGGCTACATTCTGTTTCAGTGAATGCAGCCTCTTTTTTTAAGATTCTTTCAATGCATGTGCCCATTTTATGATGGATAATTTACAAGCACACCTGCCCACACCACTCTAAGTGTTCAGCAGTTTTTGACCAAAAATGGCATAAGGCCCATGCCCCACCACCCCTATTCTCCCAATCTTACCCAAGTGACTTTTTTAAGTTTTCCCAAATGAAAAATATCCTCAAAGAGAAACATTTCACTGATGTGGAAGGGGTGAAACAAAAAAATGGCAGAAGCACCAAAAGGCATCAAAATCAACAAGTTTAAAAAGTGTTTTGCTAGAGCCCTGGAGTCCCAGCCGGTAGCAAATCTAGTTCTGCTTTCTCCCGCTCCTTCTTTCCTTTCAACATGACAGATGCTGCTGTGTCCTTTATCAAGGACTTCCTGGCTGGTGGAGTGGCCACCACCATCTCCAAGACAGCGGTAGCACCCATGGAGCAGGTCAAGCTGCTGCTGCAGGTGCAGTGTGCCAGCAAGCAGATCACCGCAGATAAGCAATACAAGGCCATTACAGACAGTGTGGTTCATATCCCCAGGGAGCAGGGAGTCCCATCCATCTGGCACGGTAACCTGGCTAATGTCATATTTCCCCATCCAGGCTCTCAACTTTGCCTTCAAAGATACATACAAGCAAATCTTCCTGCGTGGTGTGGACAAGAAAACCCAGTTTTGGTGCTACTTTGCAGGAAATCTGTCATCAGGTGGTGCCGCTGGGGCCACTTCTTTGTGTCTTATGTATCCTCTTAATTTTGCCCGTACCCATCTAGCAGCTGATGTGGGAAAGGCTGGAGCTAAAAGGGAATTCAAAGGCCTGGGTAACTGCCTGATTAAGATCTACAAATCCGAAGGGATTAAGGGCCTGTACCAGGGCTTTCATGTATCTGCGCAGGGTATCATCATCTACGGAGCCGCCTACTTTGGTATCTATGGCACTGCAAAGGGAATGCATCCAGGTCCCAAGAATACTCACATCTTCATCAGCTGGATGATCGCACAGTCTGTCACAGCGGTGGCTGGGTTGACTTTCTATCCATTTGATATGGTTTGTTGCCGAATGATGATGCAGTCAGGACGCAAAGGAACTGATATCATGTTCACAACCACACTCGACTGCTGGAGGAAGATTGCTTGTGATGAAGGACACAAAGCCTTTTGCAAGGGCGCATGGTCCAATGTTCTCAGAGGCCATGGGTGGTGCTTTTGTGCTCATCTTGCATGACGAAATCAAGAAGTACACATAAATTATTTTGTAGTGTCCCCCCCTTGAACAGGCATGTTGTATTATATAACATATCTTGAGCATTGTTGACAGACTGTTGTTGGCTATCTATTTATCAATGGCAACTATTTACTGGTTGAAATGGGGAGCAATAATATTCATCTGACCAGCTTTTTTTTAAAGCCATTTCCATGGTGATGGTGAGACTCAATTATATTTTTTATTTCAGTCACTCCTGATAAACAAATTTAAAGAAATAAAAAAATATCTGAAAAAAAATTTTAAATCTTTTGAGCAGTGGAAAAACCATCTCTATAGGTGTACTGCACCAAATGGAGAGTACTTTGAAGGTGACTGAAGTTTAAACGTGTAAGAATGCACCATTTTTTATAATTAAGTTCCGGGGTTTTTTTAGTCCCCCCTCAAATGTAGTACATATGTACCTATACTGTATGAAATTCATTTATATATTTAGTTATATATATATAACATATAATTTTTCATTTATTTTTTGTCTGTCCCTCCCTCTCACTAGACCATAAGATCCATGAGATGACATTGAAAGGACAATCACCTGTAATTAGATAACTCTTAGATTCACAAGTTTTTGAGGATTTTGTTCCCACTGTTTTGGAAGAGGGATTTGAGTTTTGTTTTTATATTTTTTCCTTTAGAAAGAGAATGAAAATTGTATTCTCTGCCTGCTGATATTATATTTGTTAGGTTTCACGGGTTGGCAGAGGTAGAAAAGGCCAGCAGCCAAATACTGAGCAAGATGGTTTATTGAGTATGCTTCATGGTGGGCTGGGGTCGGGGCATACACCAGCAGCTAGGGTCAGGGCAGAGTGAGTTTTTAAGGAGTTCTGAGGCTTGGAATGCATAGGCAGCACAAGATAGGCTAAGTTGCCTCCTTGTATAGGAGCAGGTTTGCAATTGGCCCAGTTGCCGTCTCCTGATAGTTGCCTGAGTCTAGGGCAGCTGAGGGTGGGTGGAAGGTGGGGTGAGGGGGTGAGCTGCCTCATGGCAGGCTTTGTGTTTATTTTTTGTTTTGTTTTTTCAAGACTCTATCTATTATTTCCAGAGAGAGGGGAAGGGAGAGAGGCAGAGAAGGAGAGAAACATCAATGTGTAGTTGCCTTTCATCTGCCTCCAGCTACAGACCTGGCTGGAGACTTGGCTTGCAACCTGGTTATGTGCCCTGGCTGGGGAATCGAACCAGTGACCTTCGGGTTTGCAGACCAGTGCCTATCCACTGAGCCACCAGCCAGGGCTTGGGCTTTTGTTTTGAATGGTGGGCTTCTACCTCACAATAGTGACTAACATATAGAAGATAAATAATAATAATAAAACGTAACATTTAGGCCCATGTCATAATGACCATAATTTCAAGTGTCTTTTACTTTAAAAATTAGGGTATCCCTACCCAAAAAGTTTGATAATGTCCTAAGAGCAATAAGCCTACTCCCACTTTAGCAATTTTAATTTTACAAAAGAATAAACTAGAAACAAAGTAGTAGGAAGCATCCTAAAGTATATATTTCATGGATTATAATAATTTAGTGAGAAAAATATTCAGTCATGCTGTAGTAAGGAATATTATCAATTAAATGGATGCTACATTAATAATTAGTATATTCTCCCAGCAAAATATGCAATAACTTCAGTTATATAAATCTTATTTTTAATCTGGATTTTTATTTCATTAAGTTAAAAAGGAGAGAACTTCTCACTCTCCCTAAGGAATAGACAGTACAGAAAGCAGTCTCTTCAGAGATCTCCTATAAAACTTCATTGTGATAAATGTTTACCTAAAATATTTGGGAAACTGCATTTATACCTTTTACTCACTCTCAGGAGATCTAATTGTAGTACTTAAATGTCCTTGACTAATTTTAATGATTTTTAAAATCTCCTTTTAAAAAATCTCTTTTATGCAGACATTTTCTTTTGACATCATGAACTTTCCCAAACAAATTCAACCCTTTGTGATGCCATCCAGATTATATCCTCCTAATCCCCCTTCCAGGTTGCAGGCCTGGGATGAGAGTAATATGTGATATCATAAGGGAATGATACAGAGAAATATGCAAAGGAGGAATGAGTTGTCATTCCAATGTGGTAAGGTAATTTGTGGGGTCATAAAGGGTGTAGCCAAGCAAATTTCAAGAACGCAGGGGAAGGCTGTTGATATAATTCATGATATCACAAGGAGAGGGGTCAAACTTAATGCTTCAATGGGAGTGTAAACTCTGAAATCACTAGAGGGTGGTGCAAAATAGTATTTTGTAAGAGGAAGGGGGTTGAGTCCATATCTGGGAAGTCAGTAATGTCAGAGGAGATGGAACAATACTTCATTCCTTCAAGTGTTATATCACAGAAAAGTAGGACAAAGGTCACAAACTGGTGCCCAGGAGTAGAATCAACCCATAAACATGTCTTATTAGCTGTCTCAGGCTGGGTTGGGTTTTTTTGCCCCCGGTTAGTGATCAAATTAGATATTTCTATATTTAAAAACAAAAAACAAAAAACAATTTCTGGCTTTCCTTGAAAATGTTGGAGTTCAGAGATTCCCTGACCTGAATTTTTACATGGCAATGACTGTCTGGAGCAAAGCAACAGCTTCCATCGCTGGACTGGGCAGGTGCTTTTAATTTACTAGGCCCCACTTAGCCAGTTTTACTCATATTATCCACATAGCACTTGTAGGCATTTAAGTTTGTGAGGTGAATCAATGTTGAGAAAATATGTTCTAGGAGAGGAAGGCAATTCATGCATAAGAAGATATGCAGACCTTAAAATTCATTGTGATAAGGATAGAAGCAGCAGGATTTCATATCCTGCTATTTTATTCCCAAGAAGATTCTTTCTGACCCTGCCACTCTGACCTCAGAGCATTTTGCCCTTATTATGTATTTGAGAACTTTGCAGTCTATGCATTAATCAAGAAATTAATTCATATGATAATTTCCCAAAAATTAATTAATATTGGCATAATCCTATTTTTTAATATTTTATTTATTTATTTATTTCAATGTATGGTTGCCTTTCACCTGCCTCCAGACATGGACCTGGCTGGAGACCTGGCATGCAACCTGGTTATGTGCCCTGGCTTGCAATCGAACCAGCAACCTTTGGGTTCAAAGGCTGGCACCTCAACCACTGTGCTACCAGGCCAGGGCGCATAATTCTTGTTATATGTTTATTGCCAAATATCCTTGTTATCAAATAACCTGACCCAGGGTTGTTTGATAACCTGCCCTTCTCTCTGAAAATAATGAATAAAATATTTTTAATAATACATAAATTAAAATATTTTATTATTTTTAGATAGAGGGGTAGGGAGAGAGGCAGAGGTGGAGAGAGACATCAATGTATGGTTGTCTTTCACCAGCCTCCAGCTAAGGACCTGGCTGGAGACCTGGCTTGCAACCTGGTTATGTGCCCTGGCTGGGGAATCGCAACATCGACCTTTGGGTTTGCAGACTGGCACCTTATCCACTGAGCCACCAGCCAGGGCGCTTCTTTTCTTAAAATGTTTTTCTCTGTCCTAGTCATTTTTCAAAGAACAATGAAGAAATCACTTGCTCTAACCACATCCTCCTATCATTAAAAAATAACTCATCAGTAGAGAAACATTAAAATCATAATGAGATATCGCCTTATACCTGTCATAATGGCTGTCATCAATAAATCAACAAACAACAAGTGCAGTAAGGATGTGGTGAAAGTGGGATGTTGGTGGGAATGCAGACTTGTACAGCTACTGTGGAAAGCAGCATGGAGTTACCTCAAAAAATTAAAGTGGAACTACTTTATGATCCAAGAATTCTACTTCTGGAATTTATTCACAAAATAATAATTCAAAAGAACATAAACACCCCTATGTTCCTTGCAGCATTATTTATAATAGCCAAGATTTGGAAGCAGCCCATGTTTACATCTGTAGATGACTGTATAAGACAACTATGGGACATTTACACAATGGAATACTACTCAGCCATAGAAAAGAAGAAAATTTTATCCTTGCAACAGCATGGATGGACCTGAAGAAAATTATGCTAAATGAAATAAGCCAGCCAGAGAAAGACGAGCACCATATGATTTCACTCATATGTGGAATCTAATGAGCAAATTGAACTAACAAGCAAAAGATAGACAGACTCATAGAGAGCAAGATGACAGCTCTGGTGTGGGGTAGGGGGTGGGGGGTGAGGATTGGGGATGAAGGGATCAAAAAGAAAGAAAAAGAACTCATGGATACAAACAACATGGTAGTGATTGTGGGAAGGATGGAGGTAAAAGGGTATATGGGTGATAAATGATAATGGAAAAAAAAGAAAACATTATTGATTTCTTGGTTAGAAACTAGTTAAACCAGGAATTTTAGTATAGAAACTTTTTTTTAGAAACAACTCCTCCACTAGCCTCTCATAATTTTTTGTAAATGTTTATTAAAGAACTCATATCCATATCTTTCTTACAAAACTGCAGTAGGTTTTCCTTTTTTTTTTTTTTTTTTTAAGATTTTATTCATTATTTTCAGAGAGAAGGGCAGGGAGGGAGGAAGAAAGGAAGAGAAACATCAATGTATAATTGCCTTTCACCTGCCTCCAGCTATGGACCTGGCTGGAGCTATGCAACCTGGTTATGTGCCCTGGCTGGGAATCGAACCAGCAACCTTTGGGTTTGCAGGTCAATGCCAATCCACTGAGCCACAACAGCCAGGGGGTTTTCCCTTTTAATTTAATAACCTCCTTTGGTAGAATTAAAGAATGTGAGTTACTTAAAGGCAGTACTTTTATATACTCAGGACCTATAATAAATATTTGTTGCATGAATGGTCATAAGCAGGTATAGAAATTGGCTAGGTAAAAAGGTTATGGGGTAAGGACATGATAGGATATGGTATTATGCAATAAAATGTTGTCAGGAGGGAATGGAACAGATTATGTTGTCACGAGAAAAATCTATGAAATTTATCTAATGACACTAGTCTGGAAGTGTTAACTATAATAGGAAGAGAAGCTGCACCTGCATTTACAATAAGTCACGAGGGCTGTTCCAAGCCTCTTGGGAATTCTCCCGCGTTTAGATAAGTGTTAACATCTACCACAGTGTCTAGAACCTAGGCAGCCTCTAAGAAATATTACATTTGTTGAATAAATTAATGAGTGAATGGGTTTGAGAATAAGCTAGCCTATTCTGTGTTCTGGGCCATCCTAAACCAGGCTTTGGTTGTAATCTGGGTTGGGTGAGAGATGTTTGGTTTCTATGTCAAGCTGGACTGGAGATAACTATGTTCTAAGTTGGGTTGATCTCTTAGCTGAGGACAACATGGCTGTCTTATCTATGTCAATTCAATTTTTGCCACCACATCGTGTTGAGAAAGAACTGGCTGGGATTCTGACTGGACTGTGGCTGGTTTCTGAACTGATGTGCTTGGACTGGCCAACAGATCTAATCTTAGATATGGGTTTCGAGGCTATAAATTGGTTTGGCATTTTCCTTATAAATTAGCCCTTAACTGAGATCATGAACTAAGTCAAACAGCAGACTATGATCAAAATTCAAAGACAAGAACTAACCCACACCAGCACCTTGATCTTAGACTTTCCAGCCTCCAGAACTATAAGCAATAAATTTCTGTTGTTCATAAGTTATCCAGTCTGTGGTATTTTGTTATAGCAGCCAAGTTTTATAGCTTTTAAAAAATATTTGACATACATATTTACCTAAGTCTTCTGGGGTCATTTAATTACTTTGAAGTCCAAGGCAGAAAACACAGCCTGGTGTCTTTTCAGCTGAAGGGTGCTCCCAGCCCTTGCCAGGAGCTCCAGGGGCCACTCACCTTTGCAAATGGGAGCTTTCCCAAGCTCACAAATGGAGCTTTGTCCTTCTCTCCAAAGATAAAGGTGTGTTCTGGGAGCCTAGGCCTATATGCCAGCTGCTGCCTTTCTTGATCATAGCCTCTCATATTTACCAAAAGTCTGTGGATTCTCTTACCTAACACAGCGAAAAGATAGTGAGACACTGTGGAACTTTTGTAATTTTAAGGAAGTAGGTTTTCGGTGCTGACACAGTCATACTGCCCTTCAACTCCCCTGACTCCTGTGACAGCTTCCAGGTCTGGGTGCCAGGAGTCTCATAGGCCCACGTCCTCTGGCTGAGTGACCACTCAAGAGTCTTTGGTGTCTGAATTATTGGATTTCTAGGAAGCTGTGGCAGCATCCAAGTGGCACATTGGAAATGATGGGGTTCTGGACACGTTATCCCAATGTATGGCACCATGGCATGTTAAATATTTCAAACTGAAGGAGTTTTGAGAAAATAGCAGAAGTAGGGAAGTCATCCTTTCCCTCTCTCTAAAAATAAATAAATAAAATCTTTTTAAAAAAAGAAAGAAAGAAAGAAAAAGCTGTGAGAACTTACTCTTTGTTAGATCCTAAACTAGACACTTTCATGTATGTGTGAGAGGAAAGTAAGTTAAGACATTACCAATGAATTTTGTTCACTATTAGGCCACCATTTCTTCCAGCAATGAGCATACTCATACACTCTGCAGCCAATAAAAAGTATAAGGCAGTCTGATATGTACTAATTTCTAACACATGCCATTAAATGAAAAAAGAAAGCAGAAAAGTACATATGATATGTTCCTGTTGGTGCATACAAACATGCACACAACAATACATCCAACACCTTAGTTTCTCAGTTCCTTAATTCCTCAAACTATAATTATCTTGCATGAACATGTCTGGAGAAAAATGTACAATTGTGCTAATTGATTTGATTTTAAATTTCTGACCACAGTCCTCAAGTGGGCCCTCAGTGGTACACAGCAAACCACTATTTCCCTAGACAATTCACCCTCACACTCCCTTAATATATCATTTAATTCCTTTTCCTCAAACCTCTAATACCCTTTGCCACGCCTACTCTTACTGATGACATTGTTTTTTATATCCCTGAGAAAACTGAAGAGAATTTCCACATCCTCTCACTTATAAAATTGACTAGCTGACCTACTTATATGCTATGTACTTATATGCTTAATCTTGCTTAATCTTCCCCATTAACAGTGGATATGTCTCCCATGCTCCCATCTAAGGCCCATCCTTCCTTTTGTGTGATGGCTCTCACCTTCTCTTACTTGTTGAAATTAAGACTCATTAAATGGAATTTGAGAGCCAGCAAATTAAAGCCTCTGAGAGTGATAAGAAAGAACATACTACAAATTAAGGAAAGTGTCAGTTGACTCCCAAGAATAGGGCAGGGTTAGAGGCCCCAAGAACATTCACAAGGAGATCAACTCAGCTAAGAGTCAGGTCTGCTGGAGAGATGTTGAAAGAGCTAGTCATGGCTATGCCACCAGCTATTATGAACTTGGGCAAGTTTCTTCAATTCATGGACTTGGAAAGGATACAGGAAGGCCACAGACAAGGTTAGCAAAACTACCTTTTGACCCCTGGATTCCTTCTACAACATACTCTGACTTACTCAAGGTTCTCACAAGCAACAGAAATCAATTGAACTAAGCAGAAAAGAACTTTACAAAAAGGATATTGATAGATGATGTATCATAGAATTGTATCACTGAAACCGATATAATTTGATTAACCAATGTCACCCCAATAAATTCAATGAAATAAAAAATAAAATAAATTTAAAATAAAGGATAGTGATGGTTTACATGATCTCTAAGAGGGCTGGAAAACCAGGACTGGAGGTTCTACAGCCAGGAACCAAGCCCAAAAAGCACACCCCTGGATGTAATCTGGTGAAGACACCACAATGACCATGAGGACCAAACACCACACACTCTGTCATGGAGATTGCTCAGTGGTCAAAGCAAGTTATTTGCCCATTTTGATCTCTGCTTCTGAAATCTGAAATTTGAGAAAATACTGCATGATTCACTGGTTGGCTGCAGGGTACGGGGGAGACATGAGAAGACATACAAATAAAAAAAGCAATAAAGGAAACCAAAAAAGTCCCACTAGTAATGGTGAATAAGTAACAAAAGATAATAAAATAACCCAAGCCCCAGGCTAGCATTGCATTCTGAAGGATGGCTGCTCAGAAATTTCTGTGAAGTTCTCTTTTCCATTATTGCTAACTGTATGCTGCTTGGATGATGACTACAAAAATTATTAATGAATTAGTTCAAAACCTTCTCTTTCTCTTGCCCTCTAAGGAGAGTTTGGATTTTCCAGCTAGGTTTCCAGGCCTTTGCATTGCAGAATCAAGACAAAGAGTAAAGAGTCAGATGGAAGAGGAAGAATCTGCATCTAAAGACTGAAATTTTCTTTCTGGAGAGGCTGTTGAAAAGAGACTAAAGGAAAGGTTTGGGGCAGAGGAGTCTCCAACTACACAAACTAGATTTGGGTTCTTTTACGTTTAAAGTTGAGGGGCAAGGAGGAGTGTCATGGAGCAGCTGCCGTACAGGTTCTACTGCAAGTGACCCAGATAGGGGGAGGGAAATTTAAAGATGATTTTCTCTGTATTCTTTCCACTTCTAATTAAATTTTTATTTATATATTTGTTTCTTAAAATGTGATGCTCACGGCCCTGGCTGGTGGCTCAGTGGATAGGCACCAGCCTGCGAACCCAAAGGTCGCTGGTTCTATTTTCAGTCAGGGCACATAACCAGGTTGCAAGCCAGGTCTCCAGCCAGGTCCATAGCTGGAGGCAGGTGAAAGGCAACCCTCTTCCTTTCTCTCTCTCTAAAAATAAGAAATAAAATCTTTTTTTTTAAATGTGATGCTCAGAGATTTAGGTCAATTCAACTAGTATGAAGCCCAACTAGACCTTGAAAGACTGCTTTAGCTGGTTTGCTGAAGTCAAAACACTTAGATGGTTGTCATAGTAAAATGAATTATGTCTACTTAAACTCCCTTTTTTTTTTTTTTTTAAACTCCCTTGTTTTATAGCAGCATGGTCTTGGACAAATTTCCCTCTCTGGGCATCAATTTCTGCATCTGTAATGCAGGGTACTTAAGGAAATAACAATTGCAGACCTTTATTGAGAGATCATGCTATTCTAGGTGTTATGTTTCACCTCTGTTGGCCTGTGTTATTCTTGCAACCCAAGAGATCTTACTATTATTATTTTCATTGTTTACATGAGAAAACTGGAAGCACAAAGAAGTTAGACATCTTCCTCAAGGGTTAGTGCCAGGATTCAAAGCCATGCAGTCAGCCTCTAAAAGCCCCTTCCACCAATAACACTCCACACTTTCCACGGTGTCTACACCAAATACAGCACCATGCTCACTGCAGCTGAGGGGATTGTCTATGGCTTCTCCTTCGTTTATCACGCGCTCCAGATT
This sequence comes from Noctilio leporinus, assembly GCA_004026585.1. Lineage (NCBI taxonomy): Eukaryota > Metazoa > Chordata > Mammalia > Chiroptera > Noctilionidae > Noctilio > Noctilio leporinus. The sequence continues at coordinate 89,953 of PVIW01004734.1, read as the reverse complement.
CAAACTAGTTAGTGCATCTGAAAGGCTGAGCTGGACCATGTACTAGAAAATGAGTATCTGTCACTTTCCGTTTTTAGAGAGGAAAGTGACTGCCTCTCTCAAGTCTCACCAAGATTCCCCTAACATAAGAAATGGGTCCAGAAGCCAAGCAGTTAAAAATAACACTGTCTGCTCTTACTCTTTGCTTTATGGTCTTTTGTTAAGAAAAGCAGCCCTGGCTGGTAGCACAGTGGATAAGGTGCCGGCCTGTGAAATCAAAGGTCACTTGCTGGTTCAATTCCCCAGCCAGGGCACATAACCAGGTTGCAAGCCAGGCCTCCAGCCAGGTCCGTAGCTGGAGGCAGGTGAAAGGCAACCATACATTGATGTCTCTCTCCCTCTCTGCCTCTCTCCCTTCCCCTCTTTTTAAAAAGTTAAACATTTTTTAAAAAATTTTAAAAAAAGAAGAAAGCAATGTGTGCCCTAGGGAGAAGACTACCTGGGCTTTGCTACTGACTAGCTGTACGAGTTTGGGCATGTTACTCAGCCTCTCTGTGCCTCAATTTCCTACAATAGTACGTACCTCATAGAGTTGTTATGAAGATGAAATGACAATATTAAGCTGAAAAGCATTTTTTTCTTTTCTTTTAGAAAGTACTTCTTACAGTGCTCGGCACATATTAAGCGTGAAATATTACATAAAAATATGTGAATAATTTCACTATCTAGTTTATCCGCTTTCAAGTATTATGTCCAAGTCCACTAATGCGAAGAATATAATAATGTTACAACTTTCTCAAAAGAAGAAGAGTGGGGAGAGATAGGGTGTGGCTACAAAAAATGAATTTTTTTCCCCACCACCACACCTTTCAGATTCTCCAGTTGTATGGAACTTCTGTTGAGGACATCTGACACTCCCACTTCTGTGCCTCTGCAGAGGATGGACCCTGATTCAGGCTCCATTGTAAAATCTCCTTTCGTAGCCTGCTTTACTCTCCTGAGATCACCCTCCCTTTGAGTTCCCCTTTCTGATACTACACATCTGCTCCTTGGCTTCCTCCATTTCCCCACAGCCTGCACCAGGGGGGTGATTTCCTAGCTGCCCAATGTGCTTGCTAACAACAGAGACCACCCAGACATGAACTCTTAACCTCAAGTCATTCACAGACCAAGAGGATCAGTACTGTGTACTCTTGAAACTAGCTCTTTTGGCTCTATATGAGAACTTGACCTGCTTTCCTGTGGTTCTTGAGCATAATTTACAACCATACCCATGACCATAATGTCAGTTATGGCTTGTATTAAGCCACCAAGAAAAGTAATTATTTCCTTAGAGGAAATTATAGTTAAACTAACATCTTCTGTGATTTATTCTGTTGCATTTTTATTTTAATCGCAAGGAGGATCATGTCTGAAAAGAATTTTATGCTGCATGATATTGTAGAACAATAGCTGGACAGTAGCTGGACAGTCATTCATCTTGACAGATGAATCTTAGCTCTGCCCTATGACACAGTGGGCGAGTTGCCTCACCTCTCTGAGACTCCACTTACTGAGACATTCAGTGGTATGAGAAACGGCAAATACTTTTTTTTAAAGATTTTATTTATTATTTCCAGAGAAAGAGGAAGGAAGAGAGGCACAGAGGGAGAGAAACATCAGTGTATGGTTGCCTTTCACCTGCCTCCAGCTACAGACCAGGCTGGAGACCTGGCTTGCAACCTGGTCATGTGCCCTGGCTGGGGAATCGAACCAGCGACCTTTGGGTTCTCAGGCCAGCATCTTATCCACTGTGCTACCAGCCAGGGCTTGACAAATACTTTTTAATTCTCCCAAAATCAAAAGCAGACTTCTACTGGATCAATGGAACATTGGGATTGGATAGGAGATAGCTTAATCCCTCATTTTACAGAGCAAAAAATGAGGCTATTAATGAGGACGTGGCTTACCAAGGACAGGCATCTAGCTGAGTTTAAAGTCAAGACAATGTGATAAAGAACTGTGCTTTGTTATTTGCTAGACCACAAGTCTAATGTGTGCCTATTGGTCATATGTACAGCAAATAATATCATGCTTGGCTTAACACAGTTTTCTTCCTTTAGTCATACAGTTCACTTGGAAGGAAATAAAGTCCTTGCATTTGTGGTGATTTACTTTGAGGAATTACAACCTTTTATCTTATGTTGTTGGTTGTAATAATTAAAACTTTGAACAACTTTAAACATTATTTGTGGGATATAAAAAAAGTAAAACTTTCTGAAAGATGAAAATTTCTAACTTTGTAATTCAACAGGACACTTAGCATGCAGTGTCAGGATGTGGGGGCTGCTAACATGGAGGCAGCAAATATGTTTGGACTTTAATTGTACCTGGACTTTAGTTAAAACTGTAACAGTCAATGTTTACATACCTAACCTGGCTGGAATGTGATAATGGAACTGTCAGGGAAACTCTTGGGAATGAGCTAATGAAGTTAGCTTGTCCGGAGATCCCTGGTGAAGTGATAGTAAAGCAGATGGCTCAACAAATAAACCCATTGAGCTATTCCTGGTTAATGGATTTTGGTTAATGAGCTAATTTTCCTTTGAAGCTGCTATCTGTGAAACTGCAGGTAGCCACTAGGATAAAAACCCCAACCTGGTGATGTCAAGTCCAAGATGACTTCTCTAAAGCCTCTTCCCTTGCTGCTTCCCATTTTCCCTGTTTCCCATTTTCCTTCCCCTCAATAAACTCTAGTTTGGCCCAGTGGGTTGAGCACTGGCCTGCAAACCAGAGGTTGCCAGTACATTCCCAGTTGGGCACTCGCCTGGGTTGTGGACCAGGTCCCCAAATGGGGACATATGACAGGCAACGGATCGATATTTGTCTCATACACTGATGTACCTCCCCCTCCTTCTCCCTCCCTTCCTCTCTGAAAAAAATAAAATAAAATCTTAAAGAAAAAAAGAGGTAGTGCGGTTTTGTTACTTGTGGTCAGGGACTTACCAGAGAAGCTGCAGGCTGGGGCTGTCCCCACCCTAATTTGCATTTTAATCAGGGGGTTGTGTGTGTGAAACCCTTGCAAGGCAAGAGCTGCCCAGCGGCCCCAGCCTCTCCCTCCCCTTTTCCCTCTACACAGGGAAATTATGCTGCCAGAACTGCTTAAGGGACCTGCTCACTCTCCTCCCCTCTTTGGAATCCTAGCAAAAGCCTAATGTGTATTATTAGCATTACTGAAACTAGGAAAGGAGGAAGCTTAGAAACCTAGTTAAAGAAAAGCCAATCGCTCTGCAGGGGATCTCTGCAGAGATGAAGGGATTCCAGGACCCCTGGAGTCCACAAGTGCAAGGTGAGAACCCGCTGGCTGGCAGAAAAAGACTGTTTACCCAAGATATTAGGGCAACCTGACAGCAGGAGACAGGCCAATTAAGGCCTCAAGACCACCTCAGACCCCCACCCTGATAATCAATCACTAACTACCATCTTATCTTCTGTGCCCGGGCTCGCTTGTTCCGCTATAAAAAGCCCTAGCTGTAAGCGACAGGGCGCGCCTCATGAGATCGAGGTCGCCCCTGCGCAGGTCTGTTGTTTGGCCAACAAACTTCTGTGTTTGGTGACCCGAAAAGTCTCTGGCGTTTGGTTCGTGCTCGTGCACAACAGTGTGTAAGCCCGGCTTTATCTGATTTTTCCAATGAACGGCCTCAGAGTGACCAGGGCCTGAGAGAATACTTGAGCTACCCAAAATGCATGGAAGCCAAATGCTGGTCACCCAGAGACGTCACACACTTGATCTTTGCTTTCTGTTGGCAAACTTAAACAGGAAGCTAGATTTCTCATCAGGTTAACTAGGTGGACCTGGGATGTTTATTCTCTCTCCTAAATGACCAGTGTTTTCCTAGATACGCGAATGCTAGCCTAAGCTTCAGTCTTCTTCCTCTGCTTCTGAAAAGCAACCTAACTTTCCTCATATTCTCAACCTTGGGGGGATCTCTCCTGGTAACTGTCTGGATGCCCGGGCAGACAACATGGAGACAGCACATGCCTTTGAATTTTAATTATAGCTGGACTTCAGTTAAAACCCTAACAGTCAATGTTTACATATCTCACCTGGCAGGGATGTGATAATGGAACCTGACAGGAAACTGTTAGGGATGAGCTGATCAAGTTATCTTCTCCAGGAATCCCTGGAGAGATGTTAATGAAGGACTGACTCCATCAGACAGACCCTCTTACCACTCCCTTGCTAATAGAATTTGGATAAAGAAACTAACTGTCCTTTGATCCAGGTATCTGTGAGAACTGTCTGTTTAAAAGCTCCAACCGGATGTTGTCAGGTTGAAGATGACTTCTCTAAGAGTCACTTCCCTTGCTGCTTCCCATTTTCCCTGTTCCCCTTTCTCTTCCTCCAATAAACTCATGGTTTAATCGCATGGTGGTCTCCAGGTGTGATCTCTCCAAGCAAGGCTGACCTTACAGTAACTCCTAAATAATTTAGATAAAATCCTAAATCAGTCAAATGACCTCATTTAATCCTCATAACAAAATGCTATGTAATACTCTATCTCCATTTTACAAATGCAGAAATTGAAACGTAAGTAATGTGTTCAAGGTCACATATGTAGTAGTAGTGGAACAGGGTGGCTCTCCCCAAAGTCCCCACAGCCCATGGTTTGGGGATGGGGAAAGGAAATAATACAGTTTTTAAGCTACTTTGCATATCTATAGCAGGCTGGATGCTAGAGCCTGGGGGAGGATACTATTTAAGATATTTTGCATATCAATGACCAGGAGAGAGCCCAGCCTTTCCTACAGGGAGAGCCTTAAGGAAAGGAGGCTGCCGAAAGGAAGGGGGCCTTGCTGTTGGAAAGAATGAAGAAGGACTAAACCCTTCGCCTTGAGGTCTGGGGTGAAAGAAGGTGCTTTGCGGTTTTGAATTAAGGGCTGGAGTAAAAAAGAGAAGACTCATGGAGAAACCTGCCTGGAGAACTCGGCAGCATGGCTGATGAGGCTGGAATTGGGGGGGCCTGCCCAACCAAGCACGGATTAGTGGGAGGCGCCTGAAATACTGAGCTGTGACGGGGAATGTTGAGCCGCAGACCTCTGCTTCCCTGGAGGGTGGTACCTCTGACTGGCCTTTGCTGAAACTGGCCTTGTTTGGCGGGGGAGGCAGGACTATGTGTTTTGGGGTGTTTTAAAGGGAAAGGGACTAAGTGGCAGAAACCTGCCATTATTCTGATTCTGTATAACTTTTAAATACTGCCCCCCCCCCCCGCCCCTTTCCTTTTCTACCAAACTTATGTCTTGGGAATCACGCTTCCGGGTGGCAGGGAACCAGACCCATAGATGTCTCCAAACAGCACAGGCTGGGGTTCTGTAACAGCGTGGGATCAGAATTCTGGCTGGTTCCCAAGCCTGTGGTTTTAAGATCTGCAATAAGTATGCATCCCATGGGCCTTCCCAGGCAAGTGCCAAAGCTTTTGTGTAAGCTGTTACTTACAAGTGAATTAACTAACTCATTTCCTTGCTCCTTCCTGTGATTCATATGTCACATGTCAAACACATCATGATCACTGTTATTTTCATCATCAATGAATATTTGTTGAAAGCCCTCATGGTGCTGGGCACAATTTTAATTTACTACCTAAAGTTTTTACCTACATACTCTTTTTTTAAAAGAATCACTTTAGATAAACAAACCTACGTAAACAGCCATCTTGACCTTATTTTAATTCCTTTTGGTTGTGCTCCATGGTACCCTTACTGAACAATCTAGCAGTTGTACTCCTGGTCTTTATTAGAATGAACTGAAAATTTATGTCTATATGAAAACCTGCATATAGATATTTATTGCAGCTTTTTTCATAATTGTCAAACTTGAAAGCAACTAAGTTGCCTGCAGTAAGCAAATGGATAAATAAACTTTGGTACATCTAGACAATGGAACATTATTAGTACTAAGAAGAATGAGCTATCAAGTCATAAAAAACCATGAAGAAACTTTAAAATGCATATCATTATGTGTAAGAAACCAATATAAAAGGCTATAAAATTAAATTTAAATTAAGAGAATACTCAAGATTCCACCAAGAGATTACTAGAATTGATAATTTCAGCAAAGTAGCAGGATACAAAATTAATATCCAGAAATCAGTTGCATTTTTATGTACCAATAATGAAATAACAGAAATGGAAATTATAAAAACAATCCAGCCCTGGCTGGTGTGGCTCAGTGGATTGAGCACTGGCCTTCTAACCCAGGGGTCGATGGTTCGATTCCCAGTTGGAGCACATACCCAGGTTGCAAGCCAGGTCCCCAGCTGGAGGCAGATGAAAGGCAACTATGCATTGAAGTTTCTCTCCCTTTCTTCCTCCCTTCCCCTCTCTCTAAAACTAATGAATAAAATCTTTTTAAAAAGAAAACAATCTATTTATAATTGCTTCAAAATGAGGCCCTGGCAGGTGACTCAGTGGATGGGCACCAGCCTGTGAACCCAAAAATTTCTGGTTCAATTCCCAGCCAGGACACATAAACAGGTTGCAAGCCAGGTCTCCAACCAGGTCTGCAGCTGGAGGCAGGTGAAAGACAACCATACATTAATGTTTCTCTCCCTCCTTGCTTCTCTCCCTCCCCCTCTCTCCAAAAACAATAGAAAGTAAAAAAAATAAAAATAAAAAATAAAATACCTAGAAATAGGCCTAACCAAAGATGTAAAAGACCTGTACATGGAAAATTATAAGATATTGAAGGAAGGAACTGCAGAAAATATAAATAAGTGGAAGCATATACTGTGTTCATGGATAGGAAGAACTAACATCATTAAAATGTCCATACGAAGCAATCTATAGATTCAATGCAATTCTTATCAAGATTCAAGGATATATTTTACAAAATTAGAACAAATATTTCAAAAATGTATGGGGAACCACCAAAGGCTCCACATAGTAACAGCAATCCTGAGAAAGAAGAACAAAATTGGAGGAATAACACTACTTAATACCAAACTGTACTATAAGGCCATAGTAATCAAAACCTCATGGTACTGGCATAAAAACAGACACATAGATTAATGGAACAGGAACAGAATAGAGAGCCTAGAAATGAACCCACACCGTTATAGTCAATTATTATTTGACAGAGGAAGCAAGCATATAGAATAGGCTACAGATAGTTTATTCAATAAATGGTGTTAAGGAAATTCAACCAATATGTGGAGAGCAATAAAGCTGGACCATCCTATACCACACACAAAAGTAAACTCAAAATGGATCAAAGACTTAAATGTTAAACCCAAAACCATAAAAATCCTAGAAGAGAGCATAGGCAGCAAAATCTTGAACGTTATTCATAGGAATTGTTTATCAATTTCCCCAGACAAGGAAACAAAAGAAAATAAACAAATGGGACTACATCACACCAAAAAGTTTTTACACAGCAAAGGTAACCATCAACAAAATAAAAGACAACCCACAGAATGGGAGAACATATTTGCCAATACATCTCATAAGGGGTTAATATCCAAAGTGTATAAAGAACTTATAAAACTCAACAACAACAAAAAATAAACTCAAATAATGGGCAAAGGACCTGCATGGGTGCTTCTCCAAAGATGACATACAGACAGTCAATAGACGTGTGAAAAGATGCTCAACATCACCAATTATCACAGAATTGCAAATTACAACCACAGTGATCCCTGGCTGGGATGGCTCAGTGGATTGAGTGCTAACCAAAAGGCCACAGTTTCGATTCCCAGTTGGGACACATGCCTGGGTGGCGGGCCAGGTCCCCCGCTGGGGCTGTGTGGGAGGCAACATATCTCTCTCACATCAATGTTTCTCCCCTTCTCTTTCTCCCTCCCTTTCCCTCTTTCTAAAAATAAATAAAGTCTTAAAATAAAAAAATAAAAAAACACAGTGAGATACCAACTCACACCTGTCAGAATGGCCACCAACAAACAGCAAGCACTGGTGAGGATGTGGAGAAAGGGGAACCCTTTTGCACTGTTGGTAGGAATGTGGATTGGTACAGCCATTCTGGAAAGCAGTATGGAGATACCTCAAAAATTTAAAAACGGATCTGTCGCTCTGGCTGGTGTGGCTCAGTGGACAGAGCACCCACCTGGGAACTGAACCAAAGGATCACCAGTTTCATTCCCAGTCAGGACACATGCCTGGGTTGTGGGCTAGGTTCCCAGCTAGGGAGCATGAGAAGCGACCACACATTGATGGTTCCCTCCCTTTCTTCCTCCCTTCCTTCTCCTATCTCTAAAAAGAAGTATTAAAAAAGGCTTATCCTCCAAAGGTTGCTGGTTCTATACCCAGTCAGGACACATAACCAGTTTGTAAGCCAGGTCCGTAGCTGGAGGCAGGTGAAAGGCAACCATACATTGATGTTTCTCTGCCTTTCTTCCCCCCTCCCTGCCCTTCTCTCTAAAAATAATGAATAAAAGCTTAAAAAAAAAAAAAAAAAAAGCCTATGCTGACTCATAAACACAAATTAGTACCACTGAAATGTTATCTTTACCATCTGATTAGAAAAAAAAAAAAACAGAAAGTTTGACAACATGGTGTTGATGAGGCTGTGGGAAATCAGATACTTGCTTACTCCACTGATAAGATTATCCAATTTTATCCCTGGCTGGTAGCACAGTGGTTAAGGCACCGGCCTGCGAACCCAAAGGTCACAGGTTCGATTCCTCAGCCAGGGCACATAACCAGGTTGCAAATCAGGTCTCCAGTCAGGTCTGTGGCTGGAGGCAGGTGAAATGCAACCATACATTGACACCTCTCTCTCCCTCTCTGCCTCTCTCCCTTCCTCTCTTTCTAAAAAAAAATAATAATAATGAAATAAAAAATCTTGGGAAAAAAAAATTATCCAATTTTATAACCCCAGCAGAGAACATTTGACAGTATCTCGGAGAATTATAAATATGTATATCCTTTGACACAACAATTTCATTTTGTGGAACTAGTCTAAGGGTGTGCTCTTCCATGTGTGAAATATTTTATGTACAAAGGTATTCATTGCTATGATATTTGTGGTAGCAAATGATTGAAAACAGATAAAAATATACATTATTAAATATAGTTAATACACTGTTCTGAGAATGAGGATGTTCTCTGTGTACTGAACCAGAAAGATCTCCTAGATGTATTAACATAAAAAGCAAGATGCAAAACTCTATGTCCATCTGTTTTCTTTAAGTTTATAAAAGAAACACAAGAAAAATATAATTACACTCCTATGTATTATCTATATAAAGAGTATCTCTGGAAAGACACAAGAAACTAATAATAGTAGTTTCCTATCAGAGAATGTGGGAATTGAACAGATGAGGGACAGACAGAAAGGAGACTTTTCTCTGTACACTTAAAAGAATTTTAAACCATGTGAATATATTAAATATTCGATAAAGAAAATATATAAGTACATACCCACAACAAAACAAAATTAACCCATGCCCAAGTCATAAATATATATTCATTTCTAATGAATGGAAAACATATCAAATATGGTATCAGTTTGCTTTTGTTTGTTTGTTTGTTTGTTTTTTTTAAGATTTTATTTCATTATTTCCAGAAGGAGGGGAAGGGAGAGAGGCAGAGAGGGAGAGAAACATCAATGTATGGTTGCTTTTCACCTGCCTCCAGCCACAGACCTGACTGGAGACCTGGTTTGCAACCTTGTTATGTGCCCTGGCTGGGGAACATAACCACCTTAACCACTGTGCTACTAGCCAGGGCCAGTTCGCTTTTGTTTGAATTTAGAGTTGTAACAGTGGATAACTGTAACCCACCTCACCCTATTTTTCTTGACATTGTTTCTGTTAAGTGCTGACTCATTGTAGCTCATAGACAAACAGCATGTTTGTATAAGAATCCTAGGAACTAATTTAAAGATATAGACTCCAACTTTCAGGCATCTCAGCTCTGGAAGATTTGCTGGCCTCCAACCATGGAGCCAGAATGATGTCAAGCAAGGATGACATGAATCCAGGATGACTAGCCCAGGATGATGCACACCAGGCCATCACTTGCCTTATTGGAATAGACTGCTAGTCTGCACATAGAGAAATTTTCAATCCTCCTCCTTGATCTCTTTGTTCTCTTTCCCTCTGCCTTCTTACAAAAAAACCTCTGCCTCCAATGAGAGGTGGAGACTGGTTTTAGGACATAGGTCTCCCGCCTTCCCAGGGCAGGGGCTTTGTGGTATGAATTTCCATCTTACAGATGGTAGGCATCTGAATAAACCACTTTCCTTTACATCAGTACCTGCCTCTTAAGTATTGGCCTGATCTGCATTTGGTTATAGAGTTGAAATATTAAATAAACTTAATAGAAATATGCATATAGGCACATGCACACAGACATATAATTAGGTATTGAGAAAGATGAAGAGCAGTCTCTGACATCCAGAAGCTGAGCTGGTACTATCAGCTACTGCCCTTAGACCTGGCACTCACAGCTAGGTCTTAATGTTCTATGACACATGAACCTTATCATAGAACATCAACATCAAACAAAGCCACTCTATGACCATGGTGGATCAAGACAAAAACAAGCCCACTCCATAATCATGTCTGAACACAGAAAAACATGAACATTTTTCAAGCCATAAAATACCACACACCTTGGTATCCCAGCTACTGTGACTGATGCTTCTTTACCAATTATAGCTTTAGCCTCACTTTAGCCTACAGACAAGACTTTTTGAAAGCCCTGACCTATGAGCTCAGGTGGTTAGAGCATTGTCCCAATGCAGAAGGTTGTGGGTTCCATTGCTTACCAGGGCACAGACAAGAAACAACCAATGAATGCATAAATAAAGTGGGAACAACAAAGGGATGATTTGCTTTCTCCTTCTCTTCCTCTTTCTCTTAAAATATAAAAAAGATTTATTGAGATACTCGATGACGGAATTGTTCCCATTTTCTAATAGCACCCAATCTGGAGTTGTACTCTTTCTTTGCATCTTCCTCAAAATCACCCAACCAAGGCTCCCGTCTTAAATGAGTCCTTTCGACCACTCTTACTGAAATGCGCTCTAGCTCCCCCTAGTGTATGTTCTCTCCTACTGCAATGAATTATAGACCAAACTTGAACTACTGGGAGTGTTCCTGATGGTCTTTGAGTGAAGGCCATTGAGAATACATATGTTATAAAAGTTAGATAATTTCCAGTTTAGCTTTGTATTTAAACAGTAGGCTCTGCTATAAGCAACACTTGATTCAAATCTCTCCTAGCCCAGTCAGCTCAACACCACCAGGGACAAGCCTGTGAGTGACAAAAGTTAATGGACTCCTCACTGAGAGGAAGGTTACACACTAAAGAAGCTATGCGGCATCTCAACAAATAGAAGAAAATATAGAATCATTAAAAGGATTTGAAAGCTGATTGGTGTGATTCAGTGAGGTGAGCATCGGCCTGCAAAGCCAAACATCTCCGGTTTGATTCCTGCTCAGGGCACATGCCTGGGTTATAGGGCCAGGTCCCCAGTTCGGGGCATGGGAGAGGCAAACTGATCAGTATTTCTCTCGCATGCATGTTGATGTCTCCCTTCTCTCTGAAAATAAATAGATAAATAGTCTTTAAAGAGGCATTTGAGGAAAGGGCAGCATTTTAGATGTAACGGAGGGAAGCTGTGTTTTCGTAGGTTCAAAGTAAAACGGCTTTGTGTAATGGGTTGCCATCAAGTTTTGACCGCTGATGGACCAAGACCTGTTTCCTGGACTATTAGAAAGTTAATATACATAGAGAATGTTATATCCAGAACTTATCTGAAACAATTTATCTAATCTAATCTAGATTAGAAACCAAGACAACCTCTCTGTACCAAAGTGATTAAAAAACCTCTTGACGAAAGTAAGGCATTTCCTTTGTAGTGATATGATTTCAAACAACAAAGTTTCTGACTCTCCTATCACTTTTCCCCCATGGAATATCACAAGTCAGATGGATCAACACAAATGTGGGGATTGGGTGGGGTGGGGTTTAAAGAAAGGCTAGGGATAAAAAAGTACTGAATGCTCACTTCAAAGGGAAAATTAGAGTTTTCTCCCTCCCTTCTACCCCAACCAATAATGAGGATCCAGAATAGGCACCTGAGAGAAGTCTTAAAAAGAGCCCTCCAAACTCTGGCTGGTGGCACAATGGATAAGGCACCAATCTGAGAACCCAGAGGTTGCTGGTTCGATTCCCAGCCAGGGCACATAACCAGGTTGCAAGCAGGTCTCCACCCAGGTCTATAGTTGGAGGCAGGTGAAAGGCAACCATACATTGATGTTGCTCTTCTTCTCTCCCACTCTATGAAAAATAATTTTAAAAATAAAAGAGCCCTCCAAATAAGGATGCTGGTCTAGAAATGCAGATATGCATAAGACCATGGCCTGCCTTCCAGGGTGAAGTCCTTGACTAAAGCTCCCTTCAGGGAGTGCAATGTGTGTCGAGTCTAGTGGGGACAGCTCTTCCTAGTGAGGCCTGTCAAATAAAGCTTTTGCAATTGTCTACAGTTGGGCTTGAAGAATCACATGTAGGTTTTTGGCCAGGAGCTGAAACACACACACACTCAACAACCCTAATAGAAAAATGGACAAATTCTGTGATTAAATGCCCCTCACCAAAAAAAATGTTGAAGGATTCTTAAATTTTTGAACACATGAAAAGATGTTCAATCTCACTCATAATAATGCAAATTAAACCTGTACTGAGATAACAATTTTTCACTTAACACACTGTGATAGTAAAGGAATAGAGAATAGGAATAGAGAAACAGATACTTTCTTATATTGCAGGAGGGTGTATACATCAGGGCTACCTCTAGAGAGAACAATTTGACAATTTCTATCAAAATTACAAATTCAGCCCTGGCTGGTGTGGCTCAGTGGATTGAGGGTCAGTCTGGGAACCTAAGGGTCTCAGGTTCAATTCCCAGTTAGGGCACATGCCTGGGTTGAAGGCCGGATCCCCAGTTTGGGGCATGAGAGAGGTAACCACACATTGATGTTTCTACCTCCCTTCCCCTCTCTCTGAAAATAAATAAATAAGAAATTACAGATTCAGATATCTTTGATCAGCAAGTATATTCTAGAAAGTTTCCCTGCAGATAGGCTCACACATGTAGCAAATAACACATACACAAGAGTTTTTACTTTATTTTATTCATTGCCATTAAAAAAAAAAAAGAGTTTATTTGTTTACTTTTAGAGAAAGGGAAAGGGAGAGAGAAAGATAGGGAGAGAAACATCAATGTGTGAGAGACACATTGAACAGTTGCCTCTTGCACACCCCCACTGGGGACCTGGTCTGCAACCCCAGCATGTGCCCTGACTGGGATTTGAACTGGCTGGCAACCTTTTGGTTTGCAGACTGGTACTCAATACACTAAGCCACACCAGCTAAGGTGCCATTTCTTTCTTCTTTCTTTCTTTTTTTAAAAAATATTTTATTTATTATTTTTAGAGAGAGGGAAAGGGAGAGAGGCAGAGAGGGAGAGAGACTTCAGTGTATAGTTGCCTTTCACCTGCCTCCAGCTAAGGACCTGGCTGGAGACCTGGCTTGCAATCTGGTGATGTGCCCTGGCTGGGAATGCAACCAGCGACCTTTGGGTTCATTGGCTGGTGCCTGATCCACTGTGCCACCAGCCAGGGCCATTTATTTCTTTATAATAGCAAACAATTGAAAACTATCTAACAGGAAGAAACTGCTTAAACAAAACATAGTACATTCATATTCAGAAATACTATGCAGTCATTCAGAAGACATATCATTAGGCTTTAAAAGCAAATACAGAACAGCATGTGTAGTATACACAGTTTATGTGATAGTACAGAGAAAATAACATTTTTTAACTTAATAAAAGGGAACATAAATACCAATAGCACTGGTTTTCAGGCTGAAAACAGGGTAGCTGGTGACAGATATGAAAAGACCTTTTTTTCATTGTATACTTTGATAGACTTTTTGAATTTTGAGCCCTTTTGAATGGATAGCAAATTTTTAGGAAGAAAGAAAGAAAGAACAAAAACAAACAAACCCATCATAAAAACATGGGCCCTGATGTCAGACTGCTTGGGTTAAAACTTTTACCATCGTGTACTGGTTGTATGACCTTAGGCAAATTGTTTAACCTTATGTTTTTTCCCTCACCTGAAAAATGGGTATAATGATATCACCAACTTCAGCATTGCTGTGAGAATCAAAGGAGATAGAGCGCAGGTCAACTATTTAGATCAGTAGCAGAGATTCTGAAGCCAGGCTGCCAAGGTTTAAATTCAGGCACCATCCCTCTCATGTTGCACAACCTTGGGCAACTTATTGAACCTCACTTTTCCTCTGTTTTTTCTTTAATTAAAAAAAAAAAAAAAAGATTTTATTTATTTTTAGAGAGAGGGGAAAGGAGGGAGGTTGGGGGTGGGGGAAGAGACAGGAAGAGAAACATTGAAGTGCAAGACACACACACCCGCAGCTGGGGACCTGGCCCACAACCTAAGCATCGAACCAGCAACCCTTTGGTTCGCAGGCCTGCTCTCAACCCACTGAGCCACACCAGCCAGGGCGCCTCCATTTTTTCATTTGGAAATGGGGATAATAATTAAATTGCGTGGAGATTAAATTACTTAATACTTGTAAAGTGCTTAAAATTGTGTTTGGAACATGTTATGTGCTATATCAGTGTTTGTTGAATGTTATATATTTATTTGTTTAACACAAATATTAGTTATTATAGTTAGTTTTTAACCATCATTGTTGAAATAAAACACACTTAGTCAAGTTACCTTTCTAGAATTCTTACCTACCCAAAACCATGCTTCTCTTCTATCTATAATTTTACAAATACACTGCACCTGCTGTTTGTTCATATTATTCCCATAGTCGCAATTCAACCACAATTGATTGAGGAATATAATTGTCCTTCAAGATCCAATTCAAAGGTCTATTTCTTCGTGATGGTGGATGCTCTCTCCTATTAGCTGCCCCCTCACTGATCTCTAGTCTGACCCTTTCCTACTCTGTCTGTATCATCTCCTACTCCAGACCAGCAGGCAAGGTAGGCAACAATTCATGTTTATCTGGATAAATGGGCAAATGGAATACTGAGGTGTACCTTCAAAGGAACTCAAAAAAGTAAGTTTTCTATTGTAACATGTTTAACTTCGTTTTATGCCCTAAGGTCTCAGACATAGAGGAAATAAAGACTTATTCAGGGACACTAAAGGAAGATGGAACTAGAATACTTTGGAAATTAGAAGGCATATTTTTTTTGTTTTTTGGGTTTTTTTTTTTTTTCTTCTTTTAAATTTGAAGTTTTATTTCCCAATAACCTAGTATTACTGATAAAAATGACCTGGCAGGTAAAAACAGGGGCATTAGAGTTACCATTAACTAGATTATAGAGTAATTTCTTCATGGCCACAGATAGCAGATTTTATTTATTTATTTATTTATAAGATTTTATTTCATTATTTTTAGAAAGAGGGGAAGGGAGAGAGGGAGAGGGGGAGAGAGACATCAATGTATGGTTGCTTTTCACCTGCCTCCAGCCACAGACCTGACTGGAGACCTGGTTTGCAACCTAGTTATGTACCCTGGCTGGGGAATTGAACCTGCGACCTTTGGGTTTGCAGGCTGGCGCCTTATCCACTGTGCTACCAGCCAGGGCAGATAGCAGATTTTAAAATGGAGCTCTGATGTTTTGACATGGTATTTTATAGAGCTGCAAGTTGCTAGTTACCACCAAAGTATACATAGGTTGAAATGGACAAATAATATTACAAATTTATGTATAGGAGATTCATATTTTATTTCTCCAGTGATACATTTACAATTGCATATAAATTAAAGGCCTGCTTGCACACCAAAGCCAGGTCCTTTGGGTGGTTCACCCCACAGCTGGCTCCTATGAGAAGCGTCCACTCCTTGGCCCAGGTTTTGGAGTTTTGCCAGCCTTGAGCTCATCAATCATTTCTTTAACATCCTTAGGTGTAAGATCCTCATAGTAGTTGTCATTTATTTGAACCATTGGTGCATTTACACAGGCCCCTAAGCATTCCACCTCTATAAGAGTGAAAAATTTGTCAGGTGGAGTCTCCCCAGCCTTGATTCCAAACTTTTTCTGAATGGCCTCCAGTATGCAGTCAGAGTTTGGAAGCATGCAAGGTGTAGTAGTGCTGACCTGAATGTGATACTTTCCAACTGGCTTTTGTTTATACACTGTGTCAAAAGTTGCTACTTCATAGACTCTCATTGGAGGTACTTGTAAAACTTCTGCAACCTTGTTCATGGCCGAGATGAGTAACCATCCATTCTGTCTTTGGGCTAAATCCAGGACTGGAAGCACAGCTGCCACCTTATGCCCTTCTGGATAGTTTTGTTTTACAATTGCTTCTATTCTCTTATAGTTTTCTGGTGTGAAATCAAATGGAGTATCTAGACTATTCTCAGGCATATCTCTGCATGAATAAGGCTCCTCCAGCTCCATTTTGCACAGTTGTCTTATGCAAATTCCTTATATGTGTCGTCGTCACCACCGCTGTCGTCATTGCTGCGGCCCCCCTCCCCACACCTCTGGGGACGGTGAGGCCTTCCACTAGGGCTTGAAGAGCTGAGGAGAACATGGCCGGCAACACCGTTGCTCTTTACCCGCCAGAAGGCAGGTTTTCATGGTTTGGTTTTGTTTTGTTTTTTTCCTCCTTTTGTCAGCATGGATCATGCTCCCCCTACTGGAGATAAAGTAAAATGTTGCTTTAAAAAATTCACTTAACGTAAAAAGGAAACGAAACTTGTAGCATGTTTAAAATAATATCAAGCTTATTATACAGAAGGCTTAGTTGTAGCTATGACATTCCAGAATTCCTGTAACAACTGGCTACATAACAATTATGGTTACCTCATGTATATGGAGGGGGAGGTATGGCTTTGAAATCTAAGTCCAGCAGTACTGGCCAGAAAGTCCTGAGTATAAATCCAGCTTTGATGACAACTGCAAAAAGTAACTTCTGGCTAATAAGTTTGTTTTTCACGTTATTATTAATTTTTATTTTACCTTCGTTGCTAAGGGCATAAGAATGCCACTAGCTTCTCATTACCATTGAAATCCAGACACTACTGGCTGTACCACCAATGTTTGTCTAACCATCAGCCAAATAATTAAAAACTCACAATATGACTGAGGAAATCCACCCTAAAGCATGAAACAAGGAGGAATCAAAGCCTTTAAATATGATGAGTGATTGTGGTCAGACAGGAATAAGTGCAGGAGTTCAGAAAGGGGAACTGTCCTTAGCATATGGAGGAGATTTGTTGCACTTCCTGGGTTGGACAATTTATTCATTCATCTTAAGGCCTAGATGAAGCACAGTACTTTCGCTCAGGAGTTCATCCTCTAAGGGAGGAGACAGTTAAATAGCAAATAACTTAATAAAGTGAAGATAGGAGGTGGTGCTATGAAGAAAAAAAGCAGGGCACTATGAGGGAGAATGATAAGGTGGGGAGTGTTGGGGACAAACATCAGCTTTAGAGAGGATAGGGGTCAGGAAGCCTCTCTGATGACCATACATGTGGTCATCAGCCCTGGCTGGTTTGGCTCAGTGGATTGAGTGTGGGCTTGCGAACCAAGGGGTCGCCAGTTCAATTCCCAGTCAGGGCACATGCTTCGGTTGCAGGCCAGGTCCCCAGTTGGGGCCATGAGAGGCAACCACACATTGATGTTTTCCTCCCGTTCTTTCTCCCTCCCTTCCTCTCTCTATAAAAATGCATAAATAAAATCCTTAAAACCCAAACCAAACCAAAAAACCCAAAAGTTCATCAGAAAGAACATTCCTGGCTGAGAGAAGAGCTTAAGAAAAAGCAAGGATGGAGAGGGGTTACAGCATGGGTTGGGCAAATGTTAGAAGCACTGGAGTATAAGAAGCAAACATAAATTTCAATGCAAAAATTGCTTTTATGAAACATATTCAATCATAGTATTTAAGCAAACTCCTAGCTCAAAATATTTCGTTATTCCAAATACGTGAGCATTACTTTAAATTATATACATGCAAGTACATTCTCAAATGTGTAAAGGTTATAAGTTTCCAAAAGGATCTGAAGCAACTTATAGAAAGATAACATAATAAGAAATAAATGAATTAAGTAATTGGGGTGGAGGTCAGAAGTTAAAGCAAACAGGAGAGGGAAAATAAACTATTAGGATTAGCTTATAAAAGTGCATTTATACAGTTTTAATCATAGCTATTTCTGGCCTGCAATGGGGAAATATGAACAATTATGAAATTCAGTGTACCTATGATAAAAATAAAGTAATTCTTAGCCCTGGCTGGTAGCACAGTGGTTAAGGCGCCAGCCTGCCAACCCAAAGGTCGCAGGTTCGATTCCCCAGCCAGGGCACCTTAACAAGGTTGCAAATCAGGTCTCCAGTCAGGTCTGTGGCTGGAGGCAGGTGAAACGCAGCCATACATTGATGTCTCTTTCCCTCTCTGCCTCTCTCCCTTCCCCTCTTTCTGAAAATAATGAAATAAAATCTTTAAAAAAAATAAAATAAATAAAGTAATTCTTAAGAAAAATGTAGCTTCCTGGTGTTAAGATCTGAGACAAAAATGTTTCTTTATTAAGTCACTCTGTGGTGTAATTGTCAAAATTCTCAAAGGTATCTTTGCAATAATTATAACAGCAAGACTCCCAGGGTCATCTCCTAAACTAACTTCAATGCATAAAGTCAAAGTACAACTCAGTAAAAGCAATTCTACAAGGGTCCATAGGCAATCCAGCTACAGAGCTTATTCTAGCAGCTATAAATCAGAGATATTATAGCTATTCTAGAGAAATAGATGCATTACATTTCTTTCAAATAATCTTCAATGGATATTACTTCTTTAACCTGAGCTTTTGATGAATATGGAGCAGAGAGTTTGACGCTATTTCTCTGGCAAGAAACTAGAATGGAAATGATTTTTGCAGTTAGTTAACAGTTGTTTTGACAATCAATGGAGCTAAACTTAGGACTGACATTGAGAGCAGTAAGGAGTTTAACAGTGTGATAACTTGAAAGGAAGACCACCCTATTGACATTTGGAAATGTGCCTAAGACTGTCCTCAAAGATAGACCTAGCCCTGGCTGGTGTGGCTCAGTGGGCTGAGCACTGGCCTGTGAACTGAAAGGTTGCTGGTTTGATTCCCAGTTAGGGCACATGCCTGGGCTTCAGGCCAAGTCCCAAGTTGGAAACATGCAAGAGGCAACTGATTGATGCATCTCTCCCATACTTTGCCCTTTCATTGTCCCTCCCTTCCCCTCTCTCTAGAAGTAAAACAAACAAACAAAAAAACCCAGATAACTGCATAGTTTACGTGCTGTATAAATCTTTTGTCAATAAATCAATTTAATGTTGGAGGACAGCTTTCAAAAACAGTGTCTGAATGTAAGAAGAGCTAATCTCAAGCCATACTTTCTGACAATAATTATACAGAAAAATTCTGAGCCTGCTGAGTGGTAACAACACTCAGTCTAGAGGCAAATAATTATCTATCCCTTCTTTAAAAAAATAAATGCCATGCACTGAGCTCATCTAAGAGTGGTTTTAGCCCATTAAGAAGCACAATTGGGGGTGGGGGGTAGGAAGCTTTCTGCTTGATCCAGAAGTTATCTGATCTATTGGCATGACAGGCTGGCTGCGGGTTTCCAAATCAGTCTTCTTTTCCTCTGGGCCCACAGTTCAACTACATTTCCCTAACTGCAGCTTCTCTTGCAATTAGGTGTGGGCAAGTAAGTTCTGGCCAGTGGAACTGGATATATTTCACCTTCAGGCTGAAGCAAGAAACCACAGAGTGACCGTGGATGCAACGTATTGAAAATGGTAGACCTTCCCATCAGTCTTGGTTTCTAAACACCCAACTTCTTACTGGGCTAATGCAAGAGAGAAATAACTTTCTATTGTGTTAAACCATGAAGATTTCAAAGTTTATTGTTACAGTAGCTAGGATACAGTCAATATAGCATTCAAGTCAAGTAGAGAATGTGTTATACCTCAATTTCAACTGGAAAGTGTAGATATCAATAGCACTTATCTCATAAGTTTACTCTAAGAATTAAATATGTTAATGCATATAAAGTGCTACAAACCTTCCTAGCAGTAGTAAGATGCAGTTTCCATATACATATAATTCCAATTTCCTCTGATTGTTCAGATTCTAGTAACAAATGATGTCACACTTGTTACTATCTGCATTCTGTTGATCTGTGCCCCACCACTGAAGGGCTTCAGTGCATTTCTGGGCATCTTGTGTTTCCCCACAAATGCTCTGAAACTGATCTTCTCTGATCTCCATATCGTTGTCATTAGCACTTTGGAAGTCACTGGGGAGAAGAGTGGAAGAATGGGGAAGGCATGCCAAGTGTGCTGATCCTGCCCAATGTGATACCTCTCATTTGTTCCAAAGCTATAAACCCTCAAGATGCCAAAACAGACTCCTACACATTTGTACCTGTTTTTTTCCTAAATTTGATTTAATTTTTTAATTTGCCTAATACTTTACAGCATTTTAGTAAATGTTAGAAACACATTTAAGGAATTATTCTTAGATATCACAGAACAAGTTTAATTTATTTAATTTTCCATTGTCAATCAACAGGCATACGGGAAGGGATGATCAATCTATACCATTGAATCCTGGATTTCCTGGTCAGTTGCCTGGGCCTCTTCTTTGGCCCACATACAGTGGGTATGTGTCCATACACTGGGTCACCCCAGTATACCCAGAAACTGTTCCTAAGTTTGACTGACAGGAATTCTGAACCTGAGGTCCATAGACCGCCCTGCCTCTGAGTAACCCCAAGAAGTCCATGAACAGAATCCAGTAGGCTTATGAACTTGAATGGGGAAAAAGTTACATCACATCTTTGTTTTTAACTAACCTATAATAGCAATTTAGCAATTTCTTCCATTATTGATGTAGGCAACAAGTCATAGCAGTATTAGCAGTATCTGTGACTTTTTTACCAATTTATGTCCCAATAGATATTTCTATGCCATATCATAGCAATTAAAAATATCTTGATGCCCCAGCTGGTGGCTCAGTGGATAAGGCGCAGCCCTGCAAACCCAAAGGTCGCTGGTTCAATTCCTAGCCAGGACACATAACCAGGTTGCAAGCCAGGTCTCCAGCCAGATCCATAGCTGGAGGCAGGTGAAAAGCAACCATACATTGATATTTCTCTCCCTCTCTGCCTCTCTCCCTACACCTCTCTCTAAAAACAATGAATAAAATCTAAAAAAAAAAAAAAAAAAAAAGTCAGACTTCACCTGATTTCCAAAAGGATTCATGGTACAAAATAAGAAAAGCCTGTAGGTTATTGGGTTTGATACATAACTCCACACCACATGTATTTTTCCTTACTCATCCTCCTCAGAGGTGACTACAGTGATGACAAGCATTCAGACTCATTGAAATGCCATCCCCTAGGTGAGCATGGTAGATGATTATGAGCTTGGGCACTGGAGTCAGCTTGCCCTGCTCTGCCACTTACTAGCTGTGTGACCCAGGCAAGTTACTTAACCTCTCTATGTTTCATATCCATAAAATGGAAATTACAATTGGTCCTTCCTCCTAGGGTTAATGTGAGTATAAATGAGCTAATCCACTAACTTTCTTAGAGTTCGTCACATAGTAAGCTCTCAGAAAATGTTAGGTGCTTTTCCAAGTGCTTGTCACAGCTGTTTCTTTATGACGTTTATGGGGGGAGGAAAGGAGAAGAAAAAAGAGTGGGTTGGCTGCTTCTCTTGAGTCATATTCTACATGTTAGTTTTTTGATGCACACAATTGATATCCTTTTGAAAAGCACATTAAAGAAACACTTGGCCCTGGCTGGTAGCACAGTGGTTAAGGTGCCGGCCTGTGAACCCAAAGGTCGCAGGTTCGATTCCCCAGCCAGGGCACATAACCAGGTTGTAAACCAGGTCTCCAGTCAGGTCTGTGGCTGGAGGCAGGTGAAATGCAACCATACATTGATGTTTCTCTCCCCCTCTTCCTCTCTCCCTTCCCCTCTTTCTAAAAATAATGAAATTTAAAAAAAAAAAAAAAATCTTAAAAAAAAAAAAAAGAAACACTTGATGGTTCTTCCTTGAAAAATTTCCAACTCAGTTTTATGTTTTATGTAGTAACAATCCTTCAGTGGCAGTACAAAGGTTCCCATCCTTGGTTTACATAGTAGGGCTTCCATTTAAATAATTTTCATGCTCATTTCTGAGACCTTTAAGAGGTGAATCTTGGCTGTGTCATTTCAACTGAAGGGGAAAGGATAGTCAATATAAATGGAAGTACATTCATTCATTCATTCATTCAACAATTATTAATTTCCTGCTCTGTGATAGGTACTGCTCTAAACGCAAAGGAATCTGTAAAAATACATACATACATACACATATACATACATACACACACATATACATATATACATACACATATACATACATACATATATAAAATGCAAAGAAATTTGTGGCGAACAGAATACAGTCCCTGCTGCCATTGAGCTGCCATTCTAGTGCAGAAAACAAACTATATTAAACTAAAATATATTTTTTAAAAGTATCAGGAGGTAATTGATACTTCATAGACAATTAACATAACGTGATGTTACATACATAAGGGCCAGTGACTATTTTAAATTGGGTAGCTCTCTCGAAGGAGGTGACATTTAAGCAGAGATCTGAATAACAAAAAAGCACCAGTCTTTTTCTTTCTTTTTTAAGATTTTATTGATTTTTTTTAGAAAGAGGGGAAGAGAGGGAGAAAGAGGGGGTAAGAAATATTCGTGTATGAAAGAAAGATACATCCATCAGTTGCCTTTCATTCACCACCAACTGGGAGTCTGGTCTGCAAACCAAACATGTGCCTCTAAAGAAAATCGAACCAGTGGCTTCAGTTCTCAGGCCAGGCGCCCAACCCACTGAACCACATCAGCCAGGGCTCTTTCCTTTTTTTCTTTTTTTGCCCATGGGAACAGCATTCCAAGCAGAGGGAGTAGCTAGTGCAACATTGTTAGAGCAAGACTGAGCTTAGCTCAGTTCCTATCTGTTTAGTAATGGATAGGAGGCCACCATTGCTAGAACGTAGTAGGCAAACAACAGAGCCATAAAAGAGAGGTCAATAGGTATCAGTGTTAGGCTTTGTAAGTAAAGGGCAAAGTTTATTCTCAGTGCAGTTCTCATGGGTCAAATGATCTGATTTACCATTTAAAATGTATGAATTAGAGGGGCAAGACTGGATGTGCAATGACTGGTTAGACCGTGGCTTGGACTGGGGTTATAGCCGTGAGATTCCAGGAAGGCCAGCTTAGGTCTTACAGGACATTTTGGAGGTAAAACCAGTAGAACTTACTGATTGGGATGTAAAGAAATGAGAGGAATTAAGATAACTCCTGACTTTTTGGCCTATGTATTATAACTGGACCAATGGTACCAATTATTGAGGTGGATAAATCCTGGGGATGATGAGGGTTGGAGAAGTGAAGAACCGATGGGGGGTAATAAATTGAGGGTGCTTGATTTGTGCTCATCTTAATTCTGAGTTGCCTATCAAACATCCAAATGGAGGTACCAAGTTACACAAGTCTAGAAATCAGGGGAAAAGTCAGAGGCTGGAGATATAAATTTGAGAATTATTGGCCAAGGAATGGTATTTAAAATCCTTAAAAGACTTAATAAGCTCACCTAGTTAGGCATTATAAACAAAGAAAAAATGTTGAAGACTAAGTCTTTGAGCACTCTTATCTTTGGGAGTCTGATAAAGGGGAAGTTGCTGATCAGAGATTAAGAGGTAAGCTGGAAGGTAGAAGGAAAATAAAGTGGACCTGGCATCATAGAAGCCTAGAGAGCAAAGCGCTTCCAAGGAGGGAGAGATCACTAATGGCAGAAGCTGCTCAGTGGTCCAGAAGGATGAAGATGGAAAGTTGACCTGACTTTGGCAAATGTGGGTCAGTACTGACTTAACTGGAGACATTTCAGTATGTTGAGGGGGTGAACGCCCAGTGGGGTAAGAAAGTAGAGTCAGCAAGTATAGACAGTTCTTTTGCACCCTGCTATGATAGGAAGCAGAGAAATCAGGCAGAAGCTGGAGGGGGTGTAAGCTCAAGGGAGGGCAGGGAGTTATGCATGTAGGAAGATTAAATGGGGAGAGACTGGGCAGGGAAGTTCTGAGAAGGGAAAGCATAGATCTACTTTGGTTTCTGTCCTCCGGGAGTTTATGATCTTGTCTGGGAGCAGTTGGGAATAGTAGTGACCAAAAATAAATAAAATAAAAAATTAGAATTTGGATTAAACAAAATAGTAGCTTAATGCTGAGTACAATGCCTAACAGTAAAAATCCAATTGATGGAAGAAAGCTATAATTACAAAACAAGTTGAAGACACTCTTAAGAGAGGAGTTAATTAAGGACTAAACTAAATTAGATGTTAGGATTTCAGCAAATAGAGAGATTACTGTCACAGTGACCACACTTTCCAATTAAAAATCAGGATCCATAGTAAGACGATGGGTTTTAAAACATCTGTTCATACATTCATGTGAAAAAATTTACAAAGCTTTACAGATTAAAAAAAAAAAAAAAAAAAAAACCCTTTAGCCATCTACTTAAGTAACTGCCTTTATTGGAAATATTTAAAACCCATTATTTCCCCACATATCCTGAGCCATTTTGAGGCTTCTGTACCTATGTTTATGCTTTTCCTTCTGCTTGCTGCATTTCCCACCTTTACCTGACAGACCCCGACTCATTCTTCAAGGTCACGTCTCTGGGAAGCTTCCCTGGCTCCACCTTCCCCTCCAGTGGGGCTTGGGTGCTCCTTTGTTGGCACATGGGGCTCGACTTTACAGTAGCTTTTAACTCAGTGTATTGACATTTTATATTTGTGTACCTATGACTTTTTTCCTGTCCTGTCTTTGGGTTTTCTAGACTGGAAGCTTTTCAAGGGCAGGGTCAGAGTGTGTTCATTTTGTTTCCCTCCATACCCTACCCAGCCCCTGGCTGATCTCAATCAATGTTTATGGAATGCAAGTGAATCTAATTTTAGAATTGTGCTTAAAAATCCCGGATGCACCTCCTTGAAGGACTTGTTAGGTAGCAGGCAGGAATGATGAATCAGGGGGGAAATAAAGGCAGGGCCCTTGCCATTACAGTCTAACAAAGAACTACATTCAGGAGGCTAGAGGAAAAGAAAGACATGTCTTACCAATGAACTCAGCAGTCCCAAGCTCTACTGGAAAGAGGAGGGGAGAGTCCTTGAGATGGGCTGAGAATGTGACCTTCTGAAACAATCTTACTAAGATTGCCGGGTGTTCTGAACATCACAAGCCAGAATTGCACAGGAGGCAGGGGGGTTGTGCTATGCTGGGAAAAAAGCTTCTGTAACAATTTCACTAAGACAAAGAGCCTTTACTAACTGAGAAGGAAAGCCTTTGTAGCTGTACATTATTCCCAAAGTGTACGGTAGGTGGGGAACCTAGAAGCCAACTGATGCATATAACCTGAAAATCCCAATGGTCGGCAAACCCCAATAGTCGGTGTACTTAAGACTAGCTAAGGACCCACTCATAGCCTTGGCTCAAGTATATAGAACACTAACTTACTAACAACTTTCTTTCGTCTATGTGGGGCACTTAGACTTGCTGGGTGCCTGCTTGCAGCTCCATGTTTGCATGTGTTTCATACGTAAACTTGCTATTTTATTTCCACAAAACATGTTTGTCTCTCACTTCAATTCTCTTGCAAGCAAGACAAGAACTGAGGCAGGGGAGGAAGGCCTCCTGACTCTGGTCCCTCTGTCCCCATCCATAACAGATTGATGACTACAACAGCTCACCACAACTTCACAACAGAGTTCGTGCCAGAGAAGTGATCAGAACCCCATCCTTCATCACATCTATGGGGCTGTTTGATATCGTCACCCCAACACACAAAACTTGTTTTTCATTTTTTGAAAATCATCAAAATATACTGTTTCCAATCAAGATGTATTAGTATCAGTGCAGTCTAAATGCAAACAACTAAGGTCTTTTCCATTATTTTCTAACCTGAAAGTATCCCAGGCCCATGGTAACATAGCCAGCCTGTGGAAAGGGAGAATACTGTCAAAAGGAAGGCTCCCTCCTGCTGCTGACCACCAGCTTCCCAGGACTTCTCTACAGACAAAGCCACTGCTATCAATGTCTTGTGTATTCTTTCAGAGGTGTCTTATCTTGTTACAACATACTTCATTAAAAAAAAAACAACAACAACATAAATACTAGTAGTCCACAAATTATTTGGAAACTTGGATTGTTCCTGTAACAGGATATACTGGATATTATTCCATATCGGAGATTTTTCCTTATCACTACATGTTTTTAACAGCTGCATAGTATTCCATTACCCACTTTATATATACCATTACCTATTTAACACGTCCGCTATTGGTAGAAATTTATATTGTTTTCACTCTTTTCCACAACCAAAACAGGAACAGAATCATAGGTATGGAGGTCATTTGGAGGGTTGTCAGCAGAGAAGCTAAAGGGGGAGAATGGGAGAAATGGTGCAAGGAAAAGATGCATAATTGGTAGAAACATAATAGACAGGGGGATGTTAAGAATAGTGTTGGAAAGGGAGAATCCAAAGAACTTAAATGCATGACCCATGGACATGAACTAAGGGGGAGGGTATTGCCTGAGGGAAGGGACAGAGGGAGGGAAAGGGGAAATAATTGGGGCAGCTGTAATAGCATACTCAATAAAATATACTTTATAAAAACATGGAACCAATCCTGCCAACACATTGATCTGACTTCTAGATTCAAATACTGAGAGACAGTAAATTTAGAGTTTGTGTTATTTTGTTATGGCAGCCCTAGTAAACCAATATAATAATTCTTCAATGAATATTCTTGTGTGTGTAAATTTTTTTTACAAAGATGCAACTATATTGGTAGAATTCATAAAAGTAAATTTATCATCTTTCAACCAATGACATTTTACCTCTTCAATGTTTTCTCATTGATATTCCCTAAATATCAACTGACTCGGTGATATTCCCTAAATCCTTCTCCCCTGGTCATGGAATGGCCAACAACAGGCCCTTGAACACATGAAGTTCTTTCACACCGCTCTTTGCATATACCTTTTCTCTTCCTAGAATGTCCTTCTGCCTGAGATGATGCTGAAAAACTACAATATAACCACTTCAAGTGCTGCCTCTTCTGTGAAAACTTCTGTGTAATTAGCCTCCCCTCCAGAATGGCCCCCCAACATTTACTATAATAAATGTACAGTTATATATAATACAGTTATATATATTACACCTCCCCCTCCACCAAGTATTCAAGCTTTTACGTATTTCTTACTTTTGTGTATTCCCCTCCCTGTGAGCATGGACTGATAGAAATTTAGATCGTTTTCACTCTTTTCCACAACCGAAACAGGAACAGAACCATAGGTATGGAGGTCATTGACTTACCTCTAATGAAAAGAGTAGGGCAGAAGTGGTGGATGTTACTTTGGAGATCAGGTTACAGAAAGGCTGTGGCTTTTGTCCAGGGGGGCTTCCTTTTACACACTCCTGCTCTCGCTTGCTCTTTTTGGTCAGTGATGTTGGAAGAAGCCAGCTGCCATGTTTTGAGGCTGCCCTGTGGAGAGGCCCAAGACCTTCTAATGACCACATGAGTGAAAATGGAAGTGGGTTACTCCCCAGTCAAGGCTTTAGATAAGAATGACAGCAGATGGCAATCTCATGAGAAACCTTTAGGCAGTAGTACCCACCCATGTGATGCCTGGACTCCTGAACAAAGAAACTGCGAGATAGTAAATTTTGGTTGCTTTAAGCTGCTAAGTTTTGGGGTAATTTGAAAAACAGCAATAGACAACTGATACATCATCCATCCTCCCCTCTTCTTTCCCCTAAGCTTCCGAAATTACTTAAATATAGCTCTAGTAATGCTCTTAGCACACTACTTCATACTTCTTTCTGAATCTCTCTTCTACTTGGCTATCTCCAAGCATAGGGGCCCTTGGCATAGTCAGCTGTGAATTTACTGTCTTACACAAATTTCAAGCCACCATCATCACTTCCCTACCTTGTCGTAATAACCTCCAAACTGGGCTACCCAAGTCCTCTCTAGCCTCTCTCTAAGCCATCCTCTCTCCCTACCCCTAAGAAATCTTCTAAAAATGCAACTTAGGTTATATGAAAAATTAAACATTTTCTCCTCATTCTTAGGATAAAGATCTAAATTCTCAACATTAAGAAAGCATGGCATGATCTCCCACAGCCTTACCATCGCATCTCAAGCCACTTTCCCCTTGTTCCTTATAGGACAGGAATATTGGCCTTTCAGTCCTTCAGTTGAACCATGCTCCTTCTTCCCTTTGCCTAGGATGCTTCTTCCCACACCATCACTCAATTCTATCTGTCCTTTGGATCTCAGCTCAATGTCATGTTCTCAGGGAAGGCCTGTCTCCCTTCCATTCTAAACAAAAGAATGTGCTGTAGTTTCCTCATCCCACTTATCACAAATTGAGATTAAGTGATTGCTTAATTGTCTAATGTTTGTCTTTTTGTTGGACTCTAAGCTTTACGAGGGCAGGGACATCTTGTCTTATTCTCTATTGTATCCGCAGCACAGACCATAGTGCCTGACATATAGAAAAGAAGGGCTCAATACTTGTCCATTCTTTTTTTCTGAATGAATTACAAGGCAAGAATTTCCTATTCCTTCGAAAATTTTCACATCCTTTCATCATCTACCCACTTATGTGTCATTTCTTCATTATTGTGTACCTACCTTAGGTAATGATCACCAAGATGTGGAGACCACAGCTTTTAAATTGTGTGGTATAGGACCCGGCAGGGTTCTCCTACTGAGGTAGGGATACAGCATTAGAAACAGAAAGAGACAATAGGTCTACTTATTAATGTCCTTTTGTCAACATTAATTGCTGTAATGTAAACTTTATTGCTGTTAAAACTGCCTTGACCTGTTTCAGGTAGTGTAAAGTTAAAAGAATATGAGCCACTCTGGCAGGGTAGCTCCGATGGTTAGAGCCTTGTCCCGATATGTCAAGGTTGCAGGTTCAATTCCTGGTTGGGGCACGTACAATGAATGCATTAAATAGAACAACAAATCAATGTTTCTCTTTCTCTCTTTTCCTCTCTTTAAAATCAATACATGAAGAATATTAATAGATATTGTTTAAGATAAAAAATTGTTTAAGAAAAAAAAAAAGTAGGGAACGTTCCGTCAGAGCCAGGTTGGGATCCCAGCTGTACCAATTAGTAGCTGTAATTAGTAGCTGTGTGACTTTGGGCAAATTACTTATGCTCTCTGTTCCTCAAATTCCTCAACTATGAAATGAGGATATAATAATGGTATAATGTTATAGGGATTCAATGAGGTGTCAAGCCTAGGCTTAGCAAATGCTAAATAAATTTTAGCCACTATTTTTACCTGAGGTAGAACAAAATTAACCATTTCTACTTTGTTACTAGAAGAAGTCGGTAAATATTTGTGGTGCTGCACAATTCTCTGAGGGAGGTTAGGATTGGAATCCTTAAAAATATAATGCTTCCTCCTCAATTCTATTCTCTCCTTTTAAATTTTAGTATTGAAGTATTGCAGATGAAAAAGGGGTTCTACAGGAAATAAACTCACATGGTGATCTGCTTATAAACACTTAACTGGGCAGGCCATGGTGTTAACAAACTTCATTGCTGGGGCATTCCATTCATGAACAAGATGTAGTTGTTGTTAGGTAGTTTTATTTTACTTGCAGCAAGTAAAAGAGACAGGGGCTTCCTATCCAAAGCTCTGAAGGGAGGCTTATCCATTGCTTAAGTACACTGTTTGTTTAATTGCATGTTGAATTCTTCTTTTTAGTTGGTTTCACTTATACAGTTGGGTTCCTATAAAGCTCATCCTGTTTACAGCTGCTTCTGCAAAAATACTGCTGCTACATTTTAACATTTAGCAAGAACTGTAAGAACCTCCCAGACCTTGAGACCTATCTAATGGTGGAAGAAGGCACAGAACTTGGATAAAAGGTTTATCTTTGCCTTAAGCAAGCCCTGTCCATTGTTTTTGTGCATCTAGGTTAAAAAACCTTTGAAATAATCAAGAAAGCACATAATCCTGTTAACTATCCTTTAATCCAATCTCCACCTTGTTTTCTCCCACCCTCACATAATGTTCCTTAGTTCCCTCCTTAATTTCAAATGCATAAAAGAAACTGAAATTGTAATCCTCTGGAAGTATTTGATACCTTGCTTCCTGGCTCAAATAAACTCTTTTAAAAATTCTCTACAGGTCTGGGCATTTCTTACTTCTTACATCAACATTTACTTGGCATAGCCAACAGGATTCTGAAGGAGCCCACCTAGGACCCCCTGTGGACCCAGACATGGTGCTAGGTATAAGCAAGCATGGGCCCATTGTGCCACACTGGCTCCTCACTTGGTATGGTGTGAGCTTGATTCCACCTTTTCTTGGAATCCTGGGCCTTCTTGTTTTAAGTAAGGTCCATGACTTTATTTGAACTCTTCTTAGAAAATCCTCGATGGGGATAAAAGTTGAAATAACCCAGGGAAAGGGGGAAAAAATGGGTTGCTGCTTTTAATTTCAGTTTTTAAATTGGACTGCTTATGGAGAATTTAAGCAAAATCTTTGCAGGTTAAACGAAAGCTTGGACTATCTTTAGCTCTGGAAGAGAACTTGCTTCCCCAACCCAACTAGCTAATGGGGTGACAGTCGTTGTTCAGACCCTGGAATCAGGACGAGAGAAGATGGGTGCTTTAGGGCATCTAGGACAGTCATGCAACCACGCTAGGGGAACTGGCAGCTGGGCAGGGTTCTCTTTTCATTGTGAAGGGCAGGACACCTGTAATGGGTTCACCTTACAAGAGGGCCCATGCTTTGGAAAGTGTCACAGTTGTCATGGCATTGTTACCAAACAGAAAGTGGGGTCTGGTTACCTGCTACTACCCCTATGTAAGTTTGGGAGGCAGAGGTTTGGTGAGAAAGGGAAGGTGGTTTTTTATTTAAAAACTGCACAATTTGTAAGAATGGCAAGCTTCTACCTCAGAGCTCAACCCCTCTGCCAGACCAGTCCAAGGCTGCACCTGGAGTTCCTTCTCCCACTTAGAAATAACATCCTTTGGGAACGACAGGCAGCTTCAGTACAACCATCCAGGCGTCTTAGCTTGCTTCTGGTCTGGCTTCAGGCCTCTTCCCCGAGCATGTGGGGCTGGTGCTGCCAGGCTGCCACCGCTGCCTCCTGCCCCAGGGCCCAGGGCTGCTGCCAAGTGCTGTGGCTGGCTGAGCAGGGGCTCCATCATGCCAGCCACAGAGCCTGGTGCCTGCTGCCCAGCCACCTGGCTTCTAGGGCCAACTGGTCCTGCAAAGCCCTGGCTCAAATGTCCATGCCAGGGGTCCCAGAGAGGAAGAAGCACATGTTTTTCCTTTCCTTTGGTTTAAATATCCCTGCTCAAACTTCTGGGCATCTGGAAAGGTCCAGGTCCCCAGTTTATTCCATCCTTTTTCCCAGGCTAGCCTGACAGGATTTTCCCAGCATAGCACCACCCCCTTCCACGAGTACCAGAAGGGAGTAAGAGGGGCTTTTCCCTTAATCCAAACATTTTACTGCCCTCCTGTGTGCTCTATGCAAGGTCCCACTCCTTGCCACATCTCTGCCTGGGGAAAGGGATATTTGTCCTCTTGCTCTATGCTGGCTTGTTTACCCAGGCAATGCAAAGAGGCCTCAGGCAGCCTCCTCCTATGGTTTCTCCCCTCAGCCCTGCCATCTGGCCAGGTCGACCTGTATTAGCATCAGGTAGGCTCTTTCTGGCTTTTGCTCAGGTATTTTTAGGTGACTTAAGAATCTCTGGGGTTGCCTGAGAAAAATTTCCTCTAGGACATGAAACAGGCTCATCCAGGGATGTGTTCAGAAGGGCTGGTATTCCTTAGAAGTTTGTTCAGACTTGACAGATCTCAAAGAAAAACTTAAGATTCAAATGGGAAATGATGCTTCTGATGCTGACAAGCCTCACAACACTCGGTCCCCATCGAAACTGAGACGTCCAAAGTGAGGATCTTTTGATACTTTTAATCTTTTAAGTGCACAATTGGAAAAAGTCAGCTATACAATTAGGCAGAACAAATGAAAAACATGTATTTAATTGGTCTCTTAAAGCTTCAAAATG
The DNA here is from genome assembly GCA_004026585.1 of Noctilio leporinus. NCBI lineage: Eukaryota > Metazoa > Chordata > Mammalia > Chiroptera > Noctilionidae > Noctilio > Noctilio leporinus. The sequence continues at coordinate 57,783 of PVIW01004734.1, read as the reverse complement.
AGGATTTAGATAAATAGATCAATCTATTATATCATTTAGATGTCAAATACTCAATTCTTTGAGGTATTAAACACGGCTATCCTACCCTGGCTAGCGTGTTTCAGTGGATCGAGCACTGGCCTGCAAACTTTCAAAAGGTCACTGGTTTGATTCCCTGTCAAGGAACATGCCTGGGTTGTGGGCTGGGTCTCCAATTGGGGGCATTCGAGAGGCAAGAGGCACCTGTTCAATGTTTCTCACCCTGTTTTTCTCCCTCACGTCTCCTCTAAAAATAAATAAATACAATGTTTTAAAGTTTTAAAAAATGGCAATTCTTATCTTAAAAGGGGGAAGGTCATTTGAAACTTGACCTATTAAGAACAGACATAAATTGCAAAGGCCTCCAGGACAAAATGTGGATCCAACTGTTCTTTTATGAAATAGATGTTTTCTCATGGCTAAAAGGTTTGTTTGACATGTCTGCCTATGTCTGCTTACATATGCATGTTTTATTTTAAAAAGATTTTATTTTATTATTTTTAGAGAGAGGGGAAGGGAGAGAAAGAGAGAAATATCAGTGTATGGTTGCCTTTCACCTGCCTCCAGCTACAGACCTGGATGGAGACCTGGCTTGCAACCTGGTTATGTGCCCTGACTGGGGAATCGAACCAGCAACTTCTGGGTTCACAGGCTGGCACCTTATTCACTGTGCCACCAGCCAGGGCTTATATATGCATGTTTTAAATGTGAAATAATTTTCTACCTCTGGATGGTTTTGTTAATGTTAACTTAAAAGCAAACATTTGTAAATATTTGGGTATTCTGAAATTCCCAGAAATATAGAAACCCAAATACTTTGCTTTTTAAAAAACTGTATTGATTTTTTAAATTAATATTCTATTTATTTATTTTTAGAGAGGCAGGAAGGGATGGAGAGAGGAAGAGAAACATCAATTTGCGAAAGATACAGCAATTGGTTGCCTCTCACAGCACACCCCTAATCAGGGACCGGGCCTTCAACCCAGGCATGTGCCCCAAGTGGAAATTGAACCAGTGACCTTTTTAGGTTTGCAGGCCAGCACTCAATCCACTGAGCCATACCAACCAGGGCTATTGATTTTACAGATAGAAATGAAGTAGAGGAGAGAGAGAGAGAGAGAGAGAGAGAGAGAGAGAGAGAGAGAGAGAGAGAGAGGCAGAGACAGAGAGAGGCAGAGAGAGACGGAGAAACACTGATTTGTTGTTTCACTTATTTATGCATTTATTGGTTGATTTCTTGTATGTACCCGATTGGGGACCAAAATACTCAAACTTGGTTTATCAGGGCGATGCTCTTAACCAACTGAGCTACCTGGCCAGGGCCTAAATACTTTTCAATTTATGTGATCTAAGATAAATGCTTAGTAAATAAAAGCTAGCTTAAGTTTACTGGTTGAAGTAAAACAGACATCTCTATTTTACCTAGGCTTACAAAAAAATAATCATTAATTACTGAACATAGATTTTTCCTACTTTTGGCTTTATCTGTTAATGAAACTTCTGGTACGTTGTTGAGAAAGCATATATTTCTAAAATTATGAAATGTATTGCCAGTAAGAGAGCCTCTGTTTACAAAGATTTTTAAATGCCTTCATAAATTTGATTTCTTAGTTTTTGTCAAAAATTGAGGTTTTAAAGGTTAAAATCTGAATATATGCAGGAATAACTTAGTGGTTCTAGAAAGCTCTCTGGAACACTTTAAAATATTTGTCTTTTATGTTAAGTTGTATGGAAAGCATTGCAAAATAAATGATTAAAACCTTCTAAGGTATATTGTATGGGTAGACAATATTTGTAAATTAAATGAGTACTCTGGACTATGGGAAATCCAAAACAGCCACTTGGTTCTTTAAAGCTTCCTGGCAAAACCTATTTTTTAGTTTTTACTTTTCTCATGTATTGTGGTACATTTAAGCTGGACTTAAATGAAATGAAGGAACTTATGAGCTGCCATTACTGAAATAAGACATCTTAAACTATTGCCAAGGCATGGTAATGTCACTTTTAAAAAGTACCAGATTGGTCTTTCCTTCACTCCGGCCACCATAGTATATCCAGGAGCTATGGAGGAAGCAGTTGGATATAATACACTTTCTTCTCAGGGTGTGCTGCTCCCTATACTCCCTATACTCCATAGGGCCCTCCCACCCCACCTGGCCCAATAAAGCACACACATCCATATATTTGGGTTGCCTCTGACATGTCCCCAACTGGGGACCTGGCCTGGAACCCTGGCCCTGAGTGGGAATCAAACCAGTAACCTTTCAGTTCACAGGCCTGTGCTCAATCCACTGAGCCACACCAGCCAGGGCCAAGAAGCATTTTAGTCAGTCTGTTGAGATCTTGCTTCCAGGCATATCCTCTGGTTCAAATAAATATTTATTTTTTAAAACATAGCCTGTTAAAATTTTTTTTAAAGATTTAATTTTTATTTTTCATAGAGAGGGGAAAGGAGGGAGTCAGAGAGGAAGAGAAACATCAATGTATGGTTACCTTTCATACTTTCCTGCTTCCAGCTACGGATCTGGCTGGAGATCTGGCTTGCAACCTGGTTACGTTTCCCTGGCAGAGAATCAAACCAGTGACCTTTGGGTTCGCAGGCTGGTGGTTCAAATAAATTTTTAGAAAATTCTCTACAGGTTTGGATGTTCTTACATCACAGAAGCTAGTGAGAGAAGGGAAAAAGGAGAAATAGCTGTCAGCTATTTTCTGTTAGGTTTCAAGTGATAGCAGCATCTGTGTGCACTTTGTCCTGGAAGTCTGTTTCCTTTATACATGCATCTTCATAGGCCCATTGCCAGACAGATAAAATATGCTAAGGGACTTCAGATTCTTGACACCTGGCAATTTAAATACTGGAAAAACACCAAGCTCCTCTTTTTCCTCTTCTCCTTCTTTTTTTGCTTATAAACAATAGAAACTTATTCCTCACATTTCTGGAGACAGGTAATCCAAAACCAGCATGTTGGGTGAGGGTCCTCTTACAGATCTAGGGCACAGCTTTGTGTCTTTGTTAAGGAAAGGGGACATGGCCCTGAGTGGGTCTGCCTAGAGTGGCCAATAGTGTGCGGATTCTTGACTTTGTGCAGGAATGATTTCACAACATAAGCCCCAATATTTTTAGAGAATGTGGGGGAAATGAGTCTAGGTTGCTCTGGTTCACTAAGTCAGAGAAAAGCGGGTCTTGGGGACAGGATCAGGGGGTCAGCCTGGGGAGGAGCTACTGCTGCCCGTTGTTCCGTTGTTCCGGGGTTGCCTGGTTGCCTCCTGGGGTCCTTTAGGGTTTAGGAGTTGTATGTCTGAGGGGGAAAGTAAGATGTGGTGAAGGGGCGGTGGGAGGAGGAAAGGCTTGGGTATGCTTCTGGGAGGGAGAGCAGCACAGGGACCTTTGTTTTAAGGGGTTTTAAAGGCTGGGAATCAAGGAGAGGTCTTAGGAGAAGATCTTAGGAATAGAATATTCATCAGCTTTATGCTGATATGCCAAAATGAGATCTATTTCTTTAATTTGTTCTTGGGTATAGTTGGCAAATGGCATTAATGGGTTTTCCACTATTTCTCTGAATGAGGTGATTTAAACTGTTTGGCCCTGGCTGGTGGCACAGTGGACAGGAGCCAGCCTGCGAACCCAAAGGTTGCTGGTTCGATTCCCCATCAGGGCACATAACCAGGTTTCAAGCCAGGTCTCCAGCCAGATCTGAAGCTAGAGGCAGGTGAAAGGTCACCACACACTGATGTCTCTCTCCCTCCCTCTCTTCCCCTCTCTCTCAAAATAATAAATAAAATCTTTAAAATTAAAAACAAAACAAAACAAAACAAAAAAAACTATTTATCCTTTGGTTGAGGAGAAATGCAAACCGTTTATTCTTCTGTTCCTTGCTTTGGGGAAGATAGAATTGACTAGATGGCTGCAAACTGTCTGTTTAACGATCTGTCTCAGTTTCTCTATTCCACTTGTCCTGGCTTACCAGCCTGTCTCATCTTCCCACAGTGGAAGATCTTCCTTCTGAGCCTACTAAGCACTGACCATTAAAGAGCCAGGAGACCCTGTGTGACTTCTGTGGGTTGGGTGTCACAGGTTTGATTCCTGGTCCATGCACATGCCTGGGTTATGGGTTTGGGTTTGGTCCTGGTCCGGGTGCTTGTGAGAGGCAACCAATCAATATTTCTCTCCCTCTCTTCCTTCCTCACTAACCCCCCACCCCAACCTCTTAAAAAAAAAAAAAAAAAAGGAGTCGTGAGAACATAATGTTAAGTTCCAGCAACAAAGAACTCAAGCAATTGTGCTCGGCTGCTGGACTGGGGGAAAATATTTCTTATAAGAAAAATAAAAAAAAAGTATAAGTAAGTCAAAGTTCATCTTCCCCCAAGACACGGTATCCTCTCAAGGACTCTTCCTTTTTTTTTTTTTTTTTCTAAAGGAACACGCAGTTCTAGAGTAGGAGCTCAGAAACCAGCCCCAAGAGAAACTGGTTTCCTCTCTCCTTGTAATCTTTTGAAAGAGCTGCCAATTCTAGAAATTCCTCCTCTGATGAGAAGATAAAGCAGGACAATGGTGTGAAACTACGGGAATTCCTACCGGACATTCTTCTAGGGTGTGTAGAGCCTGCCAGGAACTATCTGCCTGGACGGGTTTGGAAAGTTAGGGGTGGGAAAGGCAGATGGACAAGAGTTGGGAACCACAGCTACAAGGAATAATACAGGTGCTTCTAAACGTCTGGCAGAGTAGCCACTCCATCCGGTCTCACCTCCTGGGGTTCGAGCGCTTCTCAAAGCGCTTTACACAATCCACATTACAGGTCACGAACCACACACCCCACAGCACCCGATGAGCCTTCAGGAATCGGTAAATGAGGGTTGGAGTGAAAGATTTTTGTAACTTGCCTATTCTTTCAGTCTTCCAATCACACACTCAAGTCGGCACCGCCGGCGATTTGCGGAAACCACAAATCTGGGAGCCGAAGCTGGGCTGGAGGCGAGCGCGGAGTCCTTGCAGAGAACCCGAAAATAACAGAGCGCCTCAGCGGTTGGCGGGGCTTCCGAGGCCCAGCCAGAGTCCACGGAGACCCGCCCCCGACTGTGGGGCTGTGGCGAGAGACGCCCAGAGTCCCTTCCACACTCCTCACGCGACCGCTGGACCCTCGTTCCCACCACCCCTCCGGGCGTCTCACAGGACGCACCCAAGCCCCGCCCGCTACCGCAGGTAGGGCACTTGCTCCAGCCAATCCTCAAGAAGTCTGGACATGGAAGGCGGAGCTTTTAGGCCGGAAGTGACGTATATGCTTGGCTGGCCGCAGAGTCTTATCGAACCTCTCCGAGGCAGCACGGACTGCTCGGCGGAAAATGGCTCGAACAGAGGTGGCTGCCGCGGCTTGGGTTATGGTAGAAGCGGAGGCTCAGGCAGCGTGAGGTGAGGAGCGGTGGGTGCGGTGGGGGCTGGCACCTGGAACCCAGCTCCGCAAGAGTGGCGAGGGGCCTCGGGGATTGAGAGATGAAGGGTCCCTAGTCGGGGCCCCCAGTGCGGCGGTGTTGGTCTCCGACCCCTTCATTCCGTACGTACTTTTCGTGCTGCGGAGGCCGACTCACCTCCGGCCCTCGCTCCCACCGAGGTCGCTGCCGACTGCCCCGCCGAAGGTGCAGGGGCCTGCGCCTCAACCAGGCCCACTTGTCGGGGACTGGGACGGGGGTGGGGCGGGAGTCAGTTTTTGTCCCAAAGGGGCTGGAAAGGCCACCCCTTGTCCCACGGGACTGGGCTGGAGCCTCAGTGCTCCGTCCTGTTTTGTTGACGAAATGTTAAGTTTATCCAGTGTGTGTTGCACTTCTCACTTATGTACTCCCACCCCCTTTTCACTTCCTTGCCCCTCCCATTTCGTGGTTTAGGGGCTAATGATCCTTTTTTTCATCCGACTTCCCGGCGGTTGCCTTTTTGCCGCGAATCCACTTACTTGGGGAAGACTATTATTATTTCAATTTGTATTTAGCTCATCATCTTCCTGGAAGGGCGGTCATATTAACTTCCTGAGTGACGGAGGAAGAGTAAATAATTGAGATAAAAGTACGGGTTTCTTTGCCTCATTAAATGGTTTGGCTTTAAAATCGAGATTCTGGAACTGTGGGATTTTTTTCAGGATTGGGGAGCAGAGATTGAGGAGGGAAATGAGGAAGAAGAAAACTGAGGAGGAAAGTTTGGAGGTAAAGAACGTGGAAGAACCTGTAGTGGTTCTTTTCCTGTATTCTCCCGAGAGAAGTTGAGGTTGTAATTATATTTTTATTTTCAACAGTGGGTGTTGAATGGTGTGTAAGGAAGGAGGCCTTCCTCTTCGAACAAGATTCTCTATTAAAGAGATACCGTAAAATCTATCTTGGTGGTTGTCAGGCAGGAAACCTTTGCTTAGAGATTGTTTAATATTGAAGCATCAAAGTCATAGACTAGAAGAGTTGCTGAAAAAAGAAAGCTATTATCAGAAGAGTGGTGGAAACAGTTTAAAAGGGGAAGACCTGGAGGTCCAGGAACACTGATTTGTTTCAGGGTGAGACTTTGTACCTTTACCTCCTTGGCTTGTGGCCTACCAGCCAGGAGACTTTTGAGGTAGTTGGGGTTGTTGTTTTTATTCATGGTAGCAAATTAGACTGAAGTGCCTTAAACTCTTTACAGTTGAAGATAACTGCTTCTTTAGCAATAAGACAGTCTTGGAGTACTGAAAAGCATTATCACTGAAAGAGAATAGAGAGGTTTTATTACTTAACTCAAACTTAATTCAAAAGTGATTTTTCTGTAGGTACAAAGCACACACGGAACTTCCACAAGTTACTTTGCCTAAATTAACAGTCTAGAGCAATTATTTTCTGATAAATCTCTGCTGTTTTGTATTCATGTTGCTTGCAGTTTTTCTTGACAAGCAATATATTTTAATGTTTTCATCTATAGGTTTCACAACTTTTTCTGTTTTATAGAATATGAAAATTGGCATGTTTGCATTCAGGGATTTTAGAAATTATAATTTTATGTAATTAGCTGTGTGTTAACATCTGATTATTTCTTCCTTCAACCATGAATGGTTCCACAATTTTCAATTGCTTGAAGATGGTAGTATCAGTTCCCATGTCCAGAAATCTTTGTTTCATCTTGCACAAGTCTATCTTACGTAGTAAGCACATTCAGTAAGTGAACTTAATGAGAGTGTTGGGTTTTTTTTTCAGGAGCTCAGAGTTCTAATTAGAGCATCAGATCAAACTTTGCAGAGCAGCAGTGCAAAGCACTTTGCTTTGTAACTTGTATTGCTTTGATAACATAAATTTACCATATTCCAAAAAGAATTTAAGGCAGGTAAACGATAAAGGTGCCTGTTATTGCTATGCATTTACTTAAGACATGATTCGATTTGTTAGTTGTACCTCAGTAGGGCTAAAAATCGACCTTCTGAAAGATCTTATTATTTTCAGAGGCTCTGCGAAGTTGCCTGGCATTGCAGTGGTTCCAGGGATAGAAAAATAAATAAGACAATATTTGTCCTCAAGAAGTTCTGTAGTCCATGTGGGGAGATGAACACCGATGATAACAGTATGGTTATAAGGGCAGTAGTAGACCAAGTGGTACTAAAAGGGATGTGATCACCTGGGCTGGGAGCTGGAGAAGGAAGGAGTCCATCTTATAAGGAAGATGATGTTCAAATTGAGCCTTAAAGGATGAATTTATTCTATTAATAAGGGTGGGATCTAGACCCTGCTATGATACTATCAAGCAGTGAGTTATTAAGCAAGCTGCTGAATGCCTTTGGTGTCCATTCTTTTATTTGAGAATTTACTACTAAATCAGTATTGTCCAGTGGAAACATTACATGAGAGCCACATGTGTGAAATATTCGACCTTTTTTTTTTTTAACTGGAATCTGGTCCACATTTTATACTTAATATCACATTACACTTCGGAGTAGTCACGTTCCAAGCATTCATTAGGTTCATGTAGGTACTGTATTAGATAGTGCAGATCTACAGTATGAAAATTCTGCTTTTCTACCCTGGATTCCTGCATTTAAAGGAAAAGCAACTCCTATGAGAAATGTATTAGTAGTAATTTCTGATTTTGATAATATTTATGATGCTTTTTATTGGAATTATGATCCTACTTGGAAATGATATTACTATTGGATATCTTTCAGGTTGTTCATAAGGTTATGGTTGGGATTGGGACTAGAAGAAACTTTGTTTACCTTGTGTCTGTGGTGGAGTTATGTTTTTGATATCTTTATTTGTGCATTTATATTTTGTATTCCTCCTTTGGTTCTTTTTTAAAGAAATGGTGTTAGGGAGAGAGATGAAAAAGGAGAGAGATTTTTTGATATTTTTGTTCACTTATTTATGCATTCATTAGTTGATTAAAAAAATTTTTTTTAAAGATTTTATTATTTTCAGAGAGAGAGAAAGGGAGAGAGGGAGAGAAACATCAATGTACGGTTGCCTTTCACCTGCCTCCAGCCACGATCTGGCTGGAGACCTGGCTGGCAACCTGGTTATATGCCCTGGCTGGGGAATCGAACCAGCAACCTTTGGGTTCCTAGGCCGGCTTCTTATCCACTGTGCTACCACCAGCCAGGGCTTCATTATTTGATTCTTGTAATGTGCCTTGACCTGTGATCAAACCTGCAACCAACTGAGCTGCCCAGCCAGGGCTTTGCAATCTGTTGTTTAGAAAGTGTTATAGGTCTATCCTGGCTGATGTGGTTCAGTGGACTGAATGCTGGCCTGCGGACTGAAAGGTTGTTGGTTGAGTTTCTGGTTGGGGCACATGCCTGGCTTGCAGGTGGGATGCAAGAGGGGGCCTGATCAATTGATCAATCTCACACATTGATGTTTCTCTCCTTTTTCCTCCCTTCCCCTCTCTGTAAGAATAAATACAGTATATATTTTTTAATTTTAAAAATTTTATTATTTTTAGAGAGAGGGGAAGGCAGAGAAGGAGAGAGATATCAATCTATGGCTGCTTTTCACCTGCCTCTAGCCAGACCTGGCTGGACACCTGGCTTGCAACCTGGTATGTGCCCAGTGACCTTTGGGTTTGCAGGTTGGTGCCTTCTCCACTGTGCCACCAGCCAGGGCCTAAATACAATATATTTTTAAAAAGAATATGTTATGGATTCAAAACAATGGGAGGTCACAGATGGACATTCTAGGCAATTAAGGAGATTTATGCAATTTTGAATTAACTTCTTGATTTCTTAAAGTTTTAATTTCAGCTACTTAGGTATAAAAGTGAGTGGGATTTTTTTTAAAAAAGACAATTTCATTTTTTAGAGAGAGGGGAAAGGAGGGAGAAAGGAAGGAAATATCAATGTGAGAGAGAAACATCATGCCCCAGCTGAGTTTGGGGCTGCCACCCAGATATGTGCTCTGACCAGAAATGGAATCAGAGACCCCTAACCTTTCAGTCCACACTCAACCCACTGAGCCACACCAGTCAGGGTGCAAGGGGGATATTTAACAATTCTTAATTTTAATGGACTTGAAGGCAATTATTGGCTTAGCAGCCAGTATTTATCTTTTAACCTTGAGGATGCATTCAAGATGTTATATAATTAACATCTTTTGTTTTTTTTAAAGATTTAATTTTTTTATTTTTAGACAGAGGGGAAGAGAGGAAGAGAAACATTAATCAGCTGCCTCTAGCATGTCTCTGACCAGGCACCAGACCCACAGCCCAGGCATGTTCCCTGACCAGGAATTGAACCAATGACCCTTCAGCCTGCAGAACAACACCCAATCCACTGAGCCACACCAGTCAGGGCCACCCTTAATGTTAAGCATATGTCCTTGTTAGTCTTATAGTGCAAAAGTTGCGTGATTTATGTGAATAAATGTACAGTGCTGATTCGTTTCATTTTTTTTTTAATTAATTTTTTTACTTTATAGAGAGAGAGGAAAGGAGGGAGAAAGAGGGAGAAAAACAGTCATATCAGAGAAGCATTGATCAGTTTCTTCTCACAGGAGCCCCAACTGGCGGCAAAACCCATAACCTTGGTGTGTGCTCTGACCCAGAATTGAGCCAGCAACCCTTTGCTTTGGAGGATGATGCCCCAATTGAGCCACATGAGTCAGGGCTTGATTTATTTAATTTGCTAATCATAGACGTTGGTTAAAAAAAAAACAAAAACCTTAATATTTTTAAAAAATATATTATTTATTATTTTCAGAGAGAAGGGCAGGGAGGGAGGAAGAAAGGGAGAGAGACATCAATATATGGTTGTCTTTTACCTGGATCCAGCTAAGGACCTGGTGGAGACCTGGCTTGCAACCTGGTTCTGTGCCCTAATTGGGGAAATTGAACCTGTGACCTTTTGGTTTGCAAGCCTGTGTCAGTCCAGCCAGGGTTCAAAAGCTTATTTTAAACAAGTACCTAATAATATCCTTATACGTGTACTGATTGATGATTGTAACTTAACTGATACTTTCCCCTTCTGACATTATTTTCTGTAAACACTGCAAGTATTTTTCTCATTAAAGAGGAAAATGAGACTGAAGTTGTAGCTTATTTAGCGTAATACATTAGAGGCATTACTTGAACTTGTAATGTCTTACAATGCTAAGCCTAGTATTTTTTCATTGCATCTCTTCATTTAATACTTCAGTGTTTAGATACATAATGCTTACCAGATTTTGGAGTGTGTATTAAAGAATGAGTACTTCCTGCCTTTAGGGTGTTTATATTTCCACTTAGGAGAGACCAACTACAATACATACAGCAGAAAGTAGTTATAAAAACTTGTTAATGGTATAGTATAGGTACTTTTTAATTTGGCTGACGTTAACGAGGCAAGATTTCTGAATTTAGATCTTAAACTGTTGGCTGTAGTAAAAAGTGATGAGGTGTCAAGGGTGATGTTATTTCAATGCACAGAGACAACTTGGGAGAAAATTTGAATAAGAGAAAATAAAGTATAAGTTTAAGGAAAGATTTGCAAGGCTTATTTAAAAAGATAAGGACAAGCCCTGGCTGGTGGCTCACTGGAGAGGTGCTGGCCTGCAAATCCAAAGGTCGCTGGTTCAATTCCCAGCTAGGGCACATAGCCAGGATGCAAGCCAGGCCTCCAGCCAAGTCTGTAGCTGGAGGCAGGTGAAAGGCAATCATGCATTCATTGATGCTTCTCTCCCTGCCTGCCTGTCTCCCCTTCTCCTCTCTCTGGAAATAATACATTAAAAAAATTTTTTTTTAAATAAAGAGAAGATAAGGACAGAACACAGGTGAGGTAAGAGATGGGAACAAATAGACATCTGCTATAAAGAATTTAGAGGCCAATGGTCAAATTTGATATTGTTTGGATGGTTCTGGAAATCTTCGCACAGGCTGTGAACTTGTGGCTTAAGTAATATGGAGAACATAGTTAAGAGCAAGGACTAAAGGAGAAGTTGGTGACTATAAATGAGCAGTAGAATAACACTTACTTGTGAAATGAGTGAGGATTTGGTAAGAAATTTGACTATAGGAAGAGAAAGGGATAGACAGTGTTAAGAAAATTGGTTTAAATTTTTGCAGTATTGAAGCAGGTAATTTTTTAAAAAATGTATTTTCCTATAAAAACAAATTGGCAGTTTACCTTCAGGAAATAACAGAAGAAGCAGGAGGAGATTAAGTATTGTTAAAATTCTGCTGTGGAATGAGAGGAAAAAGCAAAGGCAGAATTCTCTTTCAAGATAAAAGGGTTCAGAAAATGAGAGGAGACAATAGACAGAAATCAGTGTCAGTGAGGTAGGGAAAAAACATGGATGTGATGGGAGAGATAGACAGACTTAGGAAAACACCTGTCTAATTAGGGGACAGGAAAATACTTTTCAAAATGTTCTACTTGCAGTTTTGGGAATTATGGGAAGCATGCATTTCCTCTCCAAGATAAGCACTAAAGGAGACCTAATTATACCTGTAAACAAAATTATAGTGTTATGAATAGCCATAACCAAATTGATTTATTGTTACTTTATATATATTCCTAATGTAATTTATAACTGTTCTGATTTCTCTTTTTAGTTTACTATGTGTTTTTTTTAGATCACAGTCCTGAGTTGGGAAAGGAGCTGTTTGGTTCCAAGTTTCACAGCCTGGTTTTATCTGACTAAAGCTCATAATGACATGTACCATACTGCAGTTCTGTCTATATTGCAGTGCATGACATGATACTATTTAGGTTTTTTTTTTTTAATTTCATTATTTCTAGAAACAGGGGAAGGGAGAGAGGCAGAGGAGGAGAGAGACATCAATGTATGGTTGCCTTTCACCTGCCTCCAGCCACAGACCTGGCAGGAGACCTAGCTTGCAACCTGGTTAGGTGCCCTGGCTGGGGAGTCGAACCTGTGACCTTTGGGTTCACAGGCCGGCGCCTTAACCACTGTGCTACCAGCCAGGGCTATTTACATTTTTTAAAAATTAGATTTATTGAGATATAACTTACTTATAATAAAATTCATCTGTTTTAGGTGTACAGCTTTATCAATTATGAGAAATAAACAGTGTGTCACTACTGCCACTACAATTAAGATGAAGGATATTTCCATCACCCCAAGAAGTGTCCTTATGACCCTTTGTAATCAGTCCCTTCTACTCACCCTCATTCTAATCTCTGACAATAACTGATTTGTTGTTGTTCCTATAAATTTGGTTTTCCAGAATGTCATATAAAATGGTATCATACAATATACACAGCCTTTTGAGTGTGGCATCTTTCACTTAGCATAATGGTTTTGAGATTCAGCGAACTGCCTTAAAAAAATTAAACTAATCTTTGGAACAGTTTTAGATAACAGAAAAATTTAAGTAGTGTAGACGTAGTTTCCCCTATTACTATTTTATGTATGTAAACTATTGATACTTGCTAATTGTCAAAAACAAGATTCTAGAATTAAGTTTTCTCAAAATAATATTTTATTTACTTACTTATTCATTTTAGAGGGGGAGGGAGGGAGAAAGACACCAAGAGAAACATCAGTATGTGGTTGCCTTGCACACGCCCTCAACTGGGGGCATGGCTCTCAACCCAGGCATGTGCGCTGGCTGGGAATCAAACCAGCAACCAACCCTTTGGTTGTCAGGCCAATGCTCAATCTACTGAACCATACCAGCCAGGGCTGTTTGTTTGTTTTTAATTTTTGTGAATTTATTTGAGCAAAACCGATGATATATGCTGGGGAGCAAGATCTCAAATGTTTTGTGTAAGTCCCTGTTTTTAACTCTTTCGGGTATATATCTAGAAGTGGTCAAAGTAATTCTGTTTAATTTTTTGAGGAAACACCTAACTGTTTTCCAAAGTGACTCCACTATTTTACATTGTCATCAGCAAAGTATAAGGGTTCCAGTTTCTCTACATTCTTGTCAATGCTTGTTATTTTCTTTCTGTTTCTCTTTCTTTTATTAAAAAAATAATATAGCCCTAGCTGGTGTGGCTCAGTGATTGAGTGCTGGCCTGCAACCCTAAAGATTACCTGTTCGATTCCCAGTCAGGGCACATGTCTGGGTTGCTGGCCAGGTCCCCAGTTGGGGGCACAAGTTAGGCAACAGATCAGTGTATCGTACATCAATGTTTCTCTCCCTCTCTTTATCTTTCCCTTTCCCCTCTTTCTTAAAGTAAACGAATAAAGTATTTTTTAAAAGTTACAGTCATTTTAGAGGTGTGAAGTGGTATCTCACTGTGGTTTTGATTTGCATTTCCCTAAGGAGTAAATGATGTTGTTGAGCATCTTTCATGTGCATATTGGCATTAAACTGTAGTTTTGTTTTTAAAGATTTTATTTATTATTTTTAGAGAGAGGGGTAGGGAGAAAGGCAGAGAGGGAGAGAAACATATATGTATGGTTGCCCTTCACCTGCCTCCAGCTATGAATCTCCCTGGAGACCTGGTTTGAAACCTGGTTATGTGCCCTGGCTGGGACTCAAACCAGCGACCTTTGGGTTCACAGGCCGGTGCCTATCCACTGAGCCACCAGCCAGGGCTAGTAAGCTGTGGATTTTAACAGTAGGAACACACTACTAGTTGTTCCAATAATTGGACAAGTGTATTTTTTAATGCTGTTACGTAGTAGGCATTATAGATAATTTTATTTAAGCATACAACACTATGACATTGTTTTACAAGTGAGAAAACTAAAATAAAATAAAGAAGCTGCTAAGATTACAGTAAGGGAGGTGTAACATTTGAACTTGAGCCCATCATTTTCTCCTCTTACCACTGTGGTTCAAGGAAACTAGCAATTTCATGCAATTGGTGTCGTGTGAAATTAAGATGTTGTTAGTCATAGAAATTAATGGGAGTTTGGGGTCATATCAGTTTTTCATCATTTTTATTCTCTACATGAGGGTTCTCAGTTGCAACTCAAGTTTTATTTTTTGTACATAACCCTAGTTGGAGTGGAGGCATATATCAAAAGAGTAGCACAAAAGCTTTCTATTACTTGTCATGTTGGAATTGGGTGATATTAGAGTATATCTAATTATTCATGTTAAATGAATGAACAATAAGGCAGTTCAGAGTTCAACAATTATCTCCACAAAGGAGTATTACTGTTGGGATTCTGAGTTAGATTGAAAACTGCTTTGTCAGTAAAATGTCTTTCAACAGGAACCGCTTGCTGGGACTGTAGTCCCCACCCCCCTTTCCTTGTTCCACTCCTTGACACACAGAGTGGTACACATACGCAGATAAAGAAAGTTATTCTGGATGAATGCCCTGGTTGTGAATCTTTTATGTGTGGAATGTTGCTTCTAAGGACTAAAGGTACTAAGTATAATGACTGCCAGTGCTTATTAGACTACAATGTGGCCACTGCTTTTTGTCAAAATGGGGGAATTAAGCTTTTTATTGTTTGTGATACTTGGGCAAAGTGTAATCTTAACTGTGATATGAGGGTTAAAGAATTCGGGAGCCAGGCTAGGCTCATCCATCTTTAAACTTGTAAAGAAACTGGGGAAGGCACTTCTTAACTGTTCCTGTGACTTTTTTTCTTATGTTCGGGTTGGCTCCAATTTGATCTTTTCCTTGACTAACAAGAAGAGAAAAGCCCTCTATTATATATTATCACATTTGTTTTATTTTATTTTATTGTTTATTTTTAATAAGATTTTATTGATTAATTTTAGAGGGAGGGGAAGAGAGAGAGGCAGAGAGGGAGAGAAACATCAATGTATGATTGGTTGCCTTTCACCTCCCTCCAGCTACAGACCTGGCTGGATACCTGGCTTGCAACCTGGTTATGTGCCCTGGCTGGGAATCTAACCAGTGACCTTTGGGTTTGCAGGCCAGTGCCAATCCACTGAGCCACCAATCAGGACCTATCACCTTTGTTTTAAAATAGTAAGGCTTGCTAGTGATGAAATATTTAAAACTCTTTACAAGTGTAGATAATGAAAAGTAAATCTACTTTCCACCATTGGCTTCTACTTCTCACCCCCCAGTCATCCATTTTTAGGTGTTGAGTTAATATTTTCTTACCTCAATCTCCTAAGGTCTCTTCTTTACCAAGTCAGACCCTCGCATCTGTGCTCCTGATTGTCTTACTCACCTGTACTCAGGATCTGAGCTACTCAGCTCTTAGCTCTTGTCCCTTTCAGTCTGTTTCCCAAATTCTTCTTTCAATCTACCACTTATTAAAGTCCTTTAAGTGGCAGTTTTTGACACCTCCTACACTCTTTCCTAGTTCTCTTTACTGTGAAATAATTGAAAGGATAATATGTCCTTATTCTTTGTAATTCCTTACTTTTTTCAGTTTTTCACACTTGTGTAAATTCTCCTCTTTGAAAATCACTAATAAGGGTCTGTCAGGAAGGGAAAATGAGGAGTGACTGATAATATTTAAAGGGTTTCTTTGGATGATAGAAATATTTTGAAATTTGGTAACAGTGAAATGTACTGGTAGTGGGTGAGTTTTATAAGTGAATTATATCCCAATAAAGCTCTTAGCTCCAGAGTATTTTTCAGTCCTCATTCTGTCATCTGCCTATAGTTTCTGATAATACTCATTACTTTTTCTTTAAATGCTTCCCTCATTTCTCTAATAGCAGCCTTCATACCTACCAATTATTGTCCTCTGATATTTCGTTTCCTTAAGTTTCAGTGGCCCTCATGATTTCTTCCTTATTCATTATTTTTAGAGAGAGGGGAAGAGGGGGAAGAGGAGAGGGAGAGAAACATCAGTGTGTTGTTACCTTTCACCTGCCTCCAGCTGGGGACCTGACAGGCCACCTGGCTTGCAACCTTGTTATGTTCCCCTGACTGGGAATAAAACCAGCGACCTTTGGGTTCGCAGGCTGGCGCCTATCCACTGAGCCACCAGCCAGGGTGTAGTATAAATTTTAAATTGTTATTGCCTCAATATGAGTAAAAGTAAACATTTTTACTTTAGCGTGAACCACTTAGTCAGGCTCTTTATTCCTTTTCCCATATGGTGGTTTTTCTTTATGAGCTCCTTGTTATATGTTAGTTAAATCTGAGCAACAAACATTTTTTCTCAGTTTATTGTTTTTTTATTAAAATTTTTACTGGTTATTTTTATTTTACTTTTCAGCACCTAGAACAGTGCCTGGCTTGTAGTATACTCGTACATCCTATAAATATTTATTGGAGAAATGAGTAAATTCATTGGTGCTTGTTTGTCAAATGAAAGTTGTTTTTTTTTTTAAAATATTTCTGTACTTGAATATTCTTTCATGGTTTTTAGGTTTTAAATCATATTAGGGTGCCATTTTTTTATGCTCCGATTACATAGGAATTCTGTTTTCTTTTGATACTGTCTTTTTTTACATTTAAATAATCTTTTTGTGAATTATCTTGTTTGACTGATTGTCAACATATTTCTTGACGCAATGTTAACAGTTTTCTAATTGAATGAGATTTATTAATACTTTAACAATAAAAATTATAAAAGATGATAAGGCACACTTTAGTTAAAAGACTATGTGATGTTTAGGGGACTTAACAAATATAAAATTTTCTTCTGACAGCCCTGGCTGTTAGCGGAGTGGATAAGGTTCCGGCCTGTGAACCCGGAGGTTACTGGTTCACTTCTCAGCCAGAGCACATAACCAGGTTGCAAGCCAGGTCTCCAGCCAGATCCGTAGCTGGAGGCAGGTGAAAGGCAGCCATACATTGATGTCTCTCTCTCTCTTCTCCTCTCTCTAAAAATAATAAATAAAGTATTTAAAATCAATTTCTTCAGAAAAATAACTAATAGGTATTTGAGATACTTTAGGGACCTCTGAGGGAAGAGGTGGACTTTTGGGAAGATAACTGTATCATCATGAAAGTAATGATGCTTGTTCATCATGGTTTTTGTTTCTATCCTCATAAACTCAGAACTTTTGTTGTCTGTCTACTAGCCACCTTTGGCTGTTGAGCCCTTGAAATGTGAGTAGTCCAAGTTGAAATGTGGTAAGTTGAAATGTAGACCAGATTTTGAAGACCTCATATTTAAAAAAGGAATGTAAAATATCCCTTTCATATCTCTTGATATTGAATACCTGTGAAAATGATAATAATTTTGGATATGTTGCATTAAGTGAATATATGGAAATTAATTTCAATATGAATACAAGTGGTCAGGGGAACGGGGTAGAGGGGAGGGAGAGGTAGAGGCAAGGAAAGGGAGTAGCTTAGACAAGAACCTAGTATAAAGGAACCATGGACATGGACAGGTGGGATTGACTTTGGGGGGAATGGGTGGGTGGGTGGGGGGACAGAGGGGAGCAAAAAGGGGATGGATGTAATACAACAACAATAAAATTAAAAAATTTCATCAGTTTTTTCATTAAGGAATTTTAAATTGCATATGTGGCTTATATTCTATTTTATTGAACAGTGTTGCTAATCTAATCTCACCCAACACCTGGGCAGTGTTCCATTTTGTCTTTTTGACAAATTTGTACAGTGCCTAACCTCAGAGAACTTGGTATCTTTTGTTGGATGAGGTTTTTTTCCTCTTCATGAATCAGTAGAGATAGGAGAATATTGTCTTCTTATCTACTGGAGTTTTTCCCTTTAGCATAGATGGAATACCTCTCTTCTATTTTTAGTGGTCTGTTGCCATTTCCCTTTACCACTTGTTTATACTAAACTCAACAATGTGATTTTTCAAGTTTAATTGAATTATTAATATAGGAACTCTTTGAGTATGTTTATTTTGTTTCAGAATTTGAACTTCTTTGTTAAAGGAATTGTGTCTGAAGTTTTCTAGTCATTGATGAATTCAACAACTACAGTAGGTTTGAGAATAGAGGATGAGTAAAATAAGAATTTATGTCCTCAATGGAATTATATATTTGCTACTCATCTGGTAATAAAAATGAACTGATAACTTGATACATGCTATAACTGACTAGCATCATTAAGTACTTCATAAAGTAATATTAACTACTTCATGTTAAGATTAAAAGAAACAATAAAATTTATTAGTGCAGATACAAATAACCCTAGGATTAAGAAAGAAATTTGGCATTTATAACAAATAAGGTATGTTTAGACATTGATTCCAGATAACTATAAATATAAAAATATTATATATCATAGTGAATTAAAACTGCCTGGACTTGAGTCCTGATTTCACCATTAGCTGCTATGAGCTTGGGCAGGTTATATAACTTGTGTGCTTAAATTTTTTCATTTGTATACCAAGGATAATACTTCTAGCTACTTAATAGAATTGATGAGGGTTAAATTACTTAATATAATGCTTAAAACAATGTTTGGCATATGGTATATTTGCTACAATTTCCATGGTTATTATGGTCTTCATAATTTTATTTAATTTTTTAGAAGATTTTATTTATTATTTTTAGAGAGAGGGGAAGGGAGAGGAGCAGACAGGGAGAGAGACATCAATGTATGGTTGCCTTTCACCTGCCTCTAGCTACGGACCTGGCTGGAGACCTGGCTTGCAACCTGGTTATGTGCCGTGGCTGGGAATCGAACCAGAGACCTTTGGGTTCGCAGCCTGGCACCTTATCCACTGTGCCACCAGCCAGGGCTCATAATTTTGTTTTTAATTGTGACATAATAACCAATTCCAAGATGGTACCATAATTTATTATTCTTTCATTTTAGAGGAGAAATATTGGTAGTGTTGAACTCAAATCATTCTTTCTTCATTAGTTATCTTGAATTTTAAGGTTGTAAAGCATTTTTATGGGTAGCAGGCTGGCATGCTTTTTTTCCTGAGATTTAAGTTTGAATTCTAATTGAATGTATCACAGAAGAAGCCAAGAGCTTTTAAACTAATTCTTTTGATTCTGCAAATGGTATCCAAAAGTTTACCTGAATAGTTTAATTTCCCTCTTTTGAAGAATTTTAAAGTAGCTATGGCTTTGAGACTATCACTGGCTTACTTTATGCTGGGAAATTTTTGGCAGAAGGTATGCAGGCATCATTCAAACACTAGTTGTATTGTCTTTCCCAGTTTGAATTAGGAGAGCGTTAGCATTAAAGTTTTCATTTTGAATTAGCGTGTAGGAAATTATTTCCTCTAAATGTTTGTCATCAAGTGAAGTTTCATTTTTAAAAGTTAATGGAGCATGGCAGTACAGCAGCCCCAGGAAAATAGCTGAAGCATAGGGTTACTTTTGGGCAATCTTTTTAAAGTGCTTTATTATTGTTTGAGTACACGCACATGATAGTTTTTTGGAAAACTACAGTATGGTAATTTAGCTGCTAATAGGTCACTATCACTAAATTGAATTTACTCTAGCATATACTGCTTTGGATTAGTACTAGGGATAGAGAAAGCAAATGAATTGATTCTGTAAAAAAAACACCATTCACTTTTGAAATATATTTCAAACTAATATTTTTACCATTGTCAGTAAATGAGCAATATGAAATATTTGGAATAAGTGTGTTCTTCATTGAATAAACTGTATCTTAGACTCACTTTTAAAAAATTCAGATCCTCTTTCAGGACAATGTCATATCATTACCAAATATGATAACCAGGAGAATACTTGAATAAGTGAATGATTGTCATTGTGCTTGTGGAAGGTGAATTACAGTTCAGTATCATAACTTTTTAAAATATTTTGTTCTTATCCACTGGTTTTTTGAAAAATATGCAGTGTGTTTTGTTTAATAATAGGCAATTTACACTTGACTCATTTCTCCCACTAAAATTTCCATGTCCATACTTAGGTGATTTGAAATCCCTTTTTCTTGACTGTTCATCAGTCCTTATTTTCTCCTGTTAACACACATGTTCATTAAATTAAGTTCCATATTTATTAAGCAAGGTGGTTTAAAAAAAACAAAGATATTTATTTTTAGAGGGAGGAAGAAACATTGATGTGCGAGAGATAGATACATCAATCAGTTGCCTCACACACATCCCCTACCAGGGTCCTGGCCTGCAACCCAGGTGCGTGCCTCAACTGGGAATACGGTTGGCCACCTTTTCTTTCACAGGCCAGCACTCAGTCCACTGAGCCACACCAGCCAGGGCATGGTTTTAAATGTTGAGGGAAGAAAAATAAGCAGAGTAGGCCTTAAGAATCTTATTTTAGTCTATTAGTTAGATGTACAAGTTACAGGTTCTGTGTTACTTATTTTTGCTTATCTCAGCAGTAAGTAGTTTTATACCAGCTTAAGCGAAGAGTGGGTTTTATTGGCTCACATAAATGAAAAGACTGGCCTTGAGTATGGGTTATATGTAGATGCTTAATGTAATATGTAGAATCTGTCATTTCTTTGCCCTCTTCTGGCTTGTGTACATTCATAGGCAGCATATCCTCTAGTGGTGGCAAAGATAGTCATAGCAGTGCCAGGTTTGCATCCTATCAATTTAACAACCTCAGTGATAAGCTTCCTTTACAAATGGCCTCAAAAATCCTGGGGTTAACTCTGATTGGCTAGATTTGAATCCCCTGAAGTGGTTGTGAGGAGGTGGGTGAGGAGTAAGTCCAGCCCTACTCAAACCAGGTGGAATAAAAGGGAGAGAAGCAGTTTCTCAAAAGGAAGTTACAGATACTTCTACCAGAAGAAAGGATGCCTAGCAGGCAAAAACAGCATATAGTCTACAAAATATAATAAATACTAGTTGAGTTAAAAAGATGAATTCTGTGTCCTGGCTGGTTGCTCAGGGGATAGGCGCCAGCCTGTGAACCCAAAGGTTGCTGGTTCTGTTTCCAGTCAGGGCACATAACCAGGTTGCAAGCCAGGTCTCCAGTCAGGTCCACCTGGAGGCAGATGAAAGGCAACCATGTACATTGATGTTTCTCTCCCTTCCTTCCTCCCTCCCTGACCTTCTCTCTAAAAATAATGAATAAAATCTTAAAAAAAAAAAAAGATGAATTCTGATGGGAGCTGCTCTAACAAAAGCTTCAGACAGAAAGCTATATTTGAATTGGGCCCTGAAGAACAAGTAGATTTTTCTCAAGGCAGAATGAATAAAGAAAGTATTTTCTAGGTCAGTCTTGAAAAGTTCGGTCCTGAAAGGATAAAATTGAAATGGAAGCAACTACAGCCTAAAGGAGACTCTTGAGAATCCCACCCCTCTCACTATAGAGGAAACTTGAATATTTTTATGTCAGAGGTGGAAAAGTAAGTTAAAAGAGAAATCATAAAATCAAAGGAATAATAATAATGTGTGGGGATTCAATGGGATTAAGGATACAAGGCCTGTCCAGGAAGTATCAAGCCAATGTCCATATAATTTAAACAGTTTACTTGTGTGGTCAGTACTTTCTGGGCAGACCTCGTATAAATGGAGGGACAGTCTTAGAAAAGGAAACTATTCATTCTCTGAAGATGAGTAAAGAGGTGTAGTGGCGGTGGCTATGCTGGTCAAGACAGAAATTTACTGTGAAATAGGTAAGTACTATAGCTTTAATTTGTGTTCTAAAAGTAAAAAGAAAAGGGTTATTAGTTATCTATTGTTGTGTAACAAACCATTCCACAACAATTTTGCAGGGTAGCAATTTGGCTTGAATTCAGGCTGGGTGGTTTCTTCTGCTGGTCGTGCCTTGGATCACTCCTGTGGGTGTGGTTATTTGGACTGTGGATGGGTGGTGGTCTAAGAAGGTGATTTTACTCACATGTTTGGAGGTTGGTGCTGGCTGTTGTTTGAGCCTCTCCTTGTATGCTGTCATCCCTTCTGAGTGTTTACATGGCAGTAGCTGCACTCAGGAAAGTAAGAGTTGAAGCAGGCACTCCTTTTATGACCTTGACTTAGAACTCCCAAGTGTCACTTCTTTCATATTCTCTTGGTCAAAGAAAGTCACAGAGCCAGCTCAGATGAAGTAAAGAGATAGATGCCACCTCCGTATAGGAGGAACAGTGAAGTAAAATTGCAAAGGAAGGAATTTGTGCCTGTTCTCCTAGCACCCAACATGGTATTATGAAAATTTTCAGTAACGCAGCCAAGTTGAAACCATTTCAAAGTAACTACCCATATATCAACCACCTAGGTTCTACTGCTAACATTTTCCTATAACTCCCTTATCACACATTTATCCATCTATTCTACCTCTATTTATTCATCAGTTCATCTTTTTTTTTTTTTTTTGATGCACTTCAAGGTAAAATCGTAGACATCAGTACTTTCCTCTAATTACTTTGTGCGTATTTAGCAAGAGTCAATATTTATGTACAGTCTTTTCTTTTGATAAAACACTTACATACATGAAGTGTACAAATTTTAAATGTACCTAGTTTTAAATTGTGCCTAGTTTTGTGGTCTACCACAGAACAGAAAATTTTGGAATAGCTTTCCGTGATAAGCCTCAAATTCAACTATAGCTGTATAAAAGAATTGTAAAGGATGTCTTTCTTGACATGTCCTCATCACTAACAATTTTTCATTTAGTATTACCTCAACACTTAGGATTTTCATTTGTGTTACATTAATTTGAATTTATTTTGGGTGATTTCCTATGTCCTTTCATATTTTATATTGTGGGCATACTATAGACGAGCACTGTGCTACAGAAAGGATGTAAACTGGAGCTTTCTTGCTTTTTAAGTCTTCAAACTGGGTGTATCTTAAACCAGATTAGATGAATAACAGGTGCCTTATATTTAGTGCTTATACTCAAGGCCAATGGTGAACACTTTTGAGTTGCATTGTTTCATTTAACCCTTATAATTTAAGAGGTAGAGATCCTTTTTCATTATAGAAGTTAGGGAACTAAGTAAGGAATGCAGAAAATTTCATTTGCGCAAGGTCTTACAGCTTCCTAAATCAAGGTAGTGTGACTCTGGAAGTCACATTTAACCCCTGTATTATATTGATTAGAAGCAGGAAATGTGCTTGTGTTACGCAGTAGAAAACAAACCATTTAATTGGTTCTGTTGCTTCACATGGTAATCTTGATCTGAATTAAGTGTTTAAACTTAGAGAAAGTTTAGCAGTCTTCTAGTCTATGAATAAATATTTTAGCAATTTGAAAAGGAGACATTTTAGTATTGTAATTTGATTTTAACTGAAGATAAGAATAGAAGTATGATCAAGGCTATGTGACAAACTCAGTCTGTTTTTCATATGATATTTTGGTATGATATTTTGGTGGACTATTTGTCCCTTGATTTTTTTTTAAATTTTTATTGTTGTTGTATTACATCCATCCCTTTTTGCTGCCCTCTGTCCCCCTCCCCACCCACCCATTCCCCCCAAAGTCAATCCCACCTGTTGTCCATGTCCATGGTTCCTTTATGCTAGGTTCTTGTCTAAGCTGCTCCCCTTTCTTGCCTCTGCCTCCCCCCTCCCCCCAACCCCTTTCCCCCTGACCACTGAAGGCCTATTCATTGTATTCATATATTTGGTTCTGTTTTGCTTGTTGTTAGTTTTGCTCATTATTGTCCCGTAATGGGTGAGATCATAAGATATTTGCCCTCCACTGACTGGCTTATTTCACTAAGCATAATACTCTCCGGTTCCATCCATGTTGTTGCAAAGGGTACAAGTTCCTTGTTTCTTTCTGCTATATAGAATTCCATTGTGTAAATGTACCAAAGTTTTTTGATCCAATCATCCACTGATGGGCACTTAGGCTGTTTCCAGCACTTGGCTATTGTAAATAGTGCTGCTATGAACATAGATGTACGTAGGTTCTTATGAATTGGTGTTTCAGGATTCTTTGGGTATAGTCCAGGTAGTGGAATTGCTGGATCAAAAGGCAGTTCCATTTTTATTTTTTTAAGGAAACCCCATATTGTTTTCCACAGTGGCTGCACCAGCCTACATTCCCACCAACAGTGTATGAGGGTTCCCTTTGACCCTCATCCTTGCCAACACTTGTTGTTTGTTGATTTGTTGATGATGGCCATTCTGACAGGTGTGAGGTGGTATCATATTGTGGTTTCAATTTGCATCTCTCTGATGACTAGTGATGTTGAGCATTCTTTCATATGCCTCTGGGCCCTTTGTATATCTTCCTCAGTGAGTTGTCTGTTCAGGTCCTTTGCCCATGTCCCTTGATTTTATTGACTAGGTATTGAATACTTTTATTACTAATTGGCTGTGGACAATTTTAACAAATAACAAAAGATAGAACCCTTTCTCTTTAACTGCTATTTATTTGCATAACAGTAAACTCAATTGGAACTCTTGGAAACAGTGATTACCTGTAAGCCATTTATGCTAAGAATTCTGGCATGAGTGCCACTGGTTAATGATAGCCATTGTGACAGCTGAAGTGAAAGCTTGTTGAGTTCATTTACTGTTCTGCTTTCCTGGTAGGTCAGGGAATAGAATAATCACGTATGTCTAAACATCTCTTTTTAACTTAACTGTGAGTGTATAAGATATTTTAAAAGATTTCCTCAAAATGTTTGTTTTATTTTATTTAGTAGTGTGTTTCTAAGTGGTTTTAAATCCTAACTAAGTATATATATGTGGTAGGTTAAAAACAAAGTTTGTTTTTAAAAAAATTATTCAAATGTTATGTTTATTTTTGTGCATAGGTCTTGCTATTGGGAACTACAAGAAAAAAAAATAGATTGGAAGAAGGTTGGTCTTTTACATGGACATGGCTCAGATATCCAGCAACAATGGATTTAAGCAATGTTCATCTTCACATCTAGAACCAACAAGAACAAAAGATGTGGACAAAGAAGAAGCGTTACAGATGGAAGCAGAGGCTTTAGCGAAACTGCAAAAAGATAGACGAGTAACTGATAATCAGCAAGGCTGTGAGTTGTCAAGCAGCTCCAGACAAAAAGCACAAGTTTATAACAAACAGGATTATGATCTCATGGTGTTTCCTGAATCAGATACTCAAAAAAGAGTGGTAGATATTGATGTAGAAAAGCTCACCCAAGCTGAGCTGGAGAAACTATTGCTAGACGACAGTTTCGAGACAAGGAAAACACCTGTATTACCAGTTACTCCTGTTCTGAGTCCTTCGTTTTCAGCACAACTCTATCTTAGACCTACTATTCAGAGAGGACAGTGGCCAACTGGTTTATCTGGGCCTTCCACTTACACTTTACCTTCTATTTATCAGTCAACTTACAGTAGTAAACAGACAGCATTCCAAAATGGCTTTGATCCAAGAATGACTACTTTTCCATCCACAGAACCTATATACTTAAGTCTTCCAGGACAGACTCCATATTTTTCATATCCTTTGACACCTGCTACACCATTTCATCCACAAGGAAGCTTACCCATCTGTCCTCCAGTCGTCAGTCCTGACATGGCAAAGCTGTTTGACAAAATAGCTAGTACATCGGCATTTTTAAAAAACGGAAAAGCAAGGACTGATTTGGAGATAACAAATTCAAAAGCTACAATCAGCAATTTACAGGTATCTCCAAAGTCTAAAGATATTAGTAAATTTGACTGGCTAGACTTGGATCCTTTAAGTAAGCCTAGGGTGGACAATGTAGAGTTATTAGAGCATGAAGAAGAGAAAAATGTTCCAAGTTTGCTAGTAGAGGATCCTTGGGATGCTGTTCTTCTTGAAGAAAGATCACCAGCAAGTTGTCACCTTGAAAGAAAGGTGAATGGAAAATCTCTTTCTGGAGCAATGGTAACAAGAAGCCAGTCTTTAAATATTCGAACAACTCAGCTTACAAAAGTCCAGAGCCAAATATCTCAGGTATAGTTCGTTCTTTCTTTCTTTCTTTTTTTAACTCAAATTTATTACCAAAGCAGAATTCATTTTTATGTGCATAATTTATTAGATAAAAATATTTTTAAATTTTGAATCTTGTTTTCTTTGTTCTTAAGTGTGTTGTAACATTTAGAATGTGTGGTAAAGGATTAAATATGTTTAGGCCATGTGAAAAGTTGCTTGCTGTTAATGTTATTTTTTCAAGGACTAGAAATTCAAAAAATCTCTTAAGTATCTGGCTATCACTGATCGGCATTTAAGATAATTTTTATCTGTCTCCTCAGGTCTTCTTTTATATGGTCCTACTTTTTTTTTCTTCTTTATCTCCTTTTTTTTTTCAAGACAGAAAAGAAATTATGTTTTTTGTTTACCCCATTATAGTAATACTCATTTTATTTTTTATATTGTTCCTCATTATTATAATGATCCTTATTATTTTCTTTTTTTTAACCATGATTGAATGGAAAGGAGGATAACCCCAGAGAGACAGGAGAAACCCATTCAAATGACTGTTTAATCATCTACGTTGTTCGATTCCCAGCCAGGGCACATCATCAGGTTGCAAGCCAGGTCTCCAGCCAGATCCATAGCTGGAGGCAGGTAAAAGGCAACCATACATTGATGTCTCTCTCCCTTTCTGCCCTTTTCCCTTCCTCTCTCTCTCTCAAAAATAATAAATTATTTAAAAAAAAATTATCTATATTGAAAAAAGTGAGCAAGAGAACTCTAGTCTATATGATGTAGTTGGTTTTTATTTTTATTTTTTTTAAAGATTTTATTCATTATTTTTAGAGAGAAGGGCAGGGAGGGAGGAGGAAAGGGAGAGAAGCATCATTGTATGGTTGCTTTTACCTAGCTCCAGCTACAGACCTGGCTGGAGACTTGGCTTGCAACCTGGTTATGTGCCCTGACTGGGAACAGAACCAGCGACCTTTGGGATCTCAGGCTGGTGCCAATCCACTCAGCTACACCAGCCAGGGCTTGAAGTAGTTGTTGATTTCATACAGTCTTACTGTCTGGAAAATTTAATTATAGGTGACTAGGGCAGGATGTCTTCTCTCAGAAGAGAGGCAACAGGGTTTAGATTTTTCTTTTCCAAATGTAGTATACCTGATTGCAGATTTGTACTTTGGTATTATAATATCTGTGGATCCTGGAAATGTTAAGCCTCATTCTCATTTTAATGTGTTATATTCAATGCCTAGCTTCTCTAAACATTGGGAATCAACTAGGGGAGGAAGAGTGAATTTTGCATGATTTGGATGGGTTTATGTTGAATTGTTGTTTTATGTTAAAATAGCCATTTTGAATATCGAGTGCAATAAGCAGGTATTAAGAAGGCTCAGAAGAAAAGATGAGAATATTTTTCATGACAAGATTCAGAATACTGAAAAATCTTAACTAGTGTTACGATTCCCAAATGTATTTTGACTACAGCTCACACTAAGGAACACACTAAGGAACACATTATTAAGTTCTCATAAGCTTTTCAAATACTATTTACAAATTTAGTAACATAACCTCTGAACACCTTTAAATAAAAATAACCACACACACACAAGTTAATTACACATTTTTAAAATGAATCACAAATATAATGTCAGATTATTTTATCTTTTTTTTTTTTTTTTATTAAAGATTTTATTTATTATTTCCAGAGAAAGAGGAAGGAATAGAGGCACGTGTCCTGGCTGGGGAATCGAATCAGCGACCTTTGGGTTCGCAGGCCGGCACCTTATCCAATGTGCTACCAGCCAGGGCAGATTATTTTATCTTAATAGTCCATATCTTGTTGTGGTTTTCGGTCTTGTTTTTATTTAAAAAATCATTTCCGGAAGTATTTGAAGGGAGAAGGAAATTCTTAAGTCAAGAATCATTAAAAAAGTGGAAGTAGAGCCCTGGCTGGTGGCTCAGTGGATAAGGTGCCGGCCTGCGAACCCAAAGGTCGCTGGTTCGATTCCCAGCCAGGGCACATAACCAGGTTGCAAGCCAGGTCTCCAGCCAGGTCTGTAGCTGGAGGCACGTGAAAGGCAACCATACATTGATGTCTCTCTCCCTCTCTGCCTCTCTCCCTTTCCCCTCTCTCCCTTCCCCCTCTCTCTGGAAATAATAAATAAAAAAATCTTAAAAAAAAAAAAAGTGGAAGTAGGATATACGTATGAGTAGAATTCCTGATAATCCTTTTAATATTTTTTTGTTTTCAGAATATTAAGATTTCACTATATTTCTGCATTTCCCTGGCTTTTTGTTAAGTTACATTTATTGATTATGCTATTACATTTGTTCAAATATTTCCTCCTTTACCTCCCTGCCTCCATCAAACATACTCCACTTCCTCAGGCAATCCGCACAGCATTGTTCCTGTCATGGATCTGCATTTTATATATTGTACTTTACAACCCTGTTGTTGTTCTCTGTCTACCAATTTGTATTTCTTAAAGCCCTCACTTCTTCATCCATTTCCCCCATGCCACTCCCATCTGGTGACCTTCAAAATGCTATCCATATCCATGGTTCTGTCTCTGTTCTTTTTCTTTGCTTGGTTTGTTTTTTAGATTCAAGTGTTGATAAACATGTTGTATTTATTGCCATTTTATTGTTCATAGTTTTGATATTTTTTCTTAAATTTTAAGTCACTTTAACATTTCATATAATAGTGATGATGAACCCCTTTAGTATTTTCTTGTTTGGGAAGCTCTTTATCTGCCCTTCCATTCTGAGTGATACCTTTGCAGGGTAGAGCAATTTTGGCTGTAGGTCCCTGCTTTTCAAGATTGAGTATTTCTTGCCTTCTAGCCTGCAGTTTCTTTTGAGTAGTCAGCTGACAATCTATGGGAACTCCCCTGTAGGTAACTAACTACTTTTGCTGCTTTTAATATTCTCTCTTTGTCTTTAACCTTTGGTATTTTAATTATGTGTCATGGAGTGGGCCTCTTTTATTTTAAGGACTGCTTGAAGTTGTCTCAGAGGCTGCTTACGCTATCCTCATATTTTTGGATTCTTTTTTCTTCTTTTTGTTCTGATTTGTTGTTTTTGGCTTCCTTATGTTCCAAATCATTGATTTGATTTTTGGCTCCATCTACTTTACTGTTGTTTCCCTGTAACTTGTTCTTTTATTTCAATTAGTGTATCCTTCATGTCCGATTGGATCTTTTCTATGCTGTTGAGGTCATCACTAAGTTCCTTAAGCATCCATATAACCAGCATTTTGAACTCTGTATCTGATAGATTGCTTCTCTTCATTTCATTTAGCTCTTTTTCTGGAGTTTTGATCTGTTCTTCCATTTGGGCCTTGTTTCTTTGTCTCCTTATTTTGGTAGCCTCCCTGTGCTTGTTTCTATAAGTTAGGTAGAGCTGCTATGACTCCCTTGGTAGGGTGGCCTAATATGGTAGGTGTCCTGTAGGGTTCAGTGGTATAGCCTTACCTATTATTTAAGCTTGGTACTCAAGTTTCAGCCTTCATGTGGGCTAAGTACATCCCACTCTTGTAGTAGAGCTTTGATTGCTATTGGTAGGTCAATGGGAGGTATTTACCCAGGCCAGGTTGCTGCAAGGACTGGTTGTAGCCACTGCCACCAACCTCCATCCCAGGTGTCAAATACAAGGCCCACAGGCCGAATCCAGCCCTCCACCTTGTTTTATCCAGCCTGGCATCTTGTTTCTACTTGGCTCACTTAACTGTTAAGGAGTACATTTATTATTATTATTGTTACACTTATTTATACAGCCCTAAAATTACGTTTGGCCCTTTGAAGACAATCTCGAGGCTAGTATGGACCCCTGTGAAAATGAGTTTGACACCCCTGCTCTAGAGGATCAGCTGTGCAGGGGCAGGGTGGTGGTGCTCCAATGTGGTCTGTAACTGTCCACTGAGGTGTGTAGGCTCTGGGGTTTCCCTAGGTGGTGCAGGCCAAAGTCAGCACCTATCTGTGTTTTGCCTGGGGCCACCCTGCATGAGTGATAAAGCAATCTGAGATGGCTGCTACTTGTGCTGTCTGTCTTAGAGATTCCCTGGGGAGGGCCAAGCTGTGAACCTAGGCTGGCTGCTGCTAGTGGTTGGCCTGGGGCCACTGAGCCTGTGGTAAGGGGGATGGGAGCTCCTGAGGCCAGCTGTTACTTGTTTGATAGGATTTAGGAAGTTGTGAAGCTTGAGTCAAGACCAGCCATTGATATGGAAAAGCCACTGTTGACAGCTTGAGTGGGCTCATAAATTGAGTGGAATGGAACCTCAGGGGATCTCCAGGGCTGGGCTAACAGTGTTAGCAAGGTTGATGGAGCCTCAGATATGGCATCCACCTGCTGGCTTTGTGGGGGCAAGGCTCAAAAAAGGGACAGTGGCCTCTGCCGCTTTTCTGTCTGGGAGAAAGCTGTCCCCCAGTTCCCGCCTTGATGCCAGCCAGACACTTTCACTTCCTCTCTGTGTGCCACTGGTGCCTTTCAGGCTGCTACTCTTATGCTGGAGCTCAGAGGGAGTGAGTCTTAGTAAGTTTGTGTGTGGATTCTTTAAGATAAACTGCTTGGGACTCTAGAAGTTTCTTGCACTGACTCAATCCTTGCTGGTTTTTGTAGCCAGAAGTTATGGGGACTTATCTTCCTGGTACTAGAACCCTGGGCTGGGTACCTAGTGTGAGGTTGGGACTCCTCAATCTTGAGATATCTCTCCCCAATTTTTATCCACCACATATGGATGTGGGACTAGCCCGTTTTGTGTCTCACCGCTTGTACCAGTCTGGATAGATCTACCAGTCTGGATGGATGTGGTTTCTTTAATTCTGTAGATGTTGGACTTTCATTCAACTCAACTTCTGATAGTTTGAATGATGGTTATTTTATACTTTGATTGTGATTTTGATATGGTTGTGCAAAGAGGTGAGCCATGTTTACCTATGCCTCCATCTTGACTGAAGTTTCAGTAATTCTTGTCTTGCTTTTTGAGAAACCAGCAAACTTTTCCATAGTGGCTACCCCATTTTACATTCCCACCAGCATCATATGAGAGTTCCAGTTTCTCTAAGTTGTAACACTTATTTTTCATTTTTGGGCTTATAGCTATCCTAATGAAGGTGAAGTGATATCTCATTGTGGTTTTGATTTGTATATCCCTGATGACTAATGATGTTGAGTATCTTTTTATGGCCTTATTGGAAATTCGAATAGCTCTTTTTGAGAAATATGTTTTAAGTCATTTTAAAAATTGGATTGTTCATAGCATCTTTATTCATAATAGCCCAAGAATAGAAACAATTCAAATGTCCATCAAATGAAGAATGGGCAAACAAAAGTGGTATGCTCATACATGGAATATTACTCAGCCATAAAAAGGAATGAAGTCCTGATATATGCACAACATGGATGAACCTTAAAACATAAGTGAAAGCAGCCAGACTCAAAAAAAACCTTTTTTTAAAAAATTCAGTTTACATGATAGTTCCAGAAAATGCAAATCCACAGATAAAGAAAGCAGATGAGTGTTTATCAGTGGGGGAGGGGTTGGATGAAGGAGATGGTGTCTTAGTGAGTATAGGATTTTGGGGAGGGGTAGTGATGAAAATGTTCTGGAATTAGAACATTTCAGTGTACTAATGATAGTGGTGATATCTACAAACACTGTATATGTACTGAAAGCCAGTGAATTGTACATTTTTAAATTATTAAAATGACACATTTGTTTGTTCCGTGAATTACCTCAATTCAAAAAAATAAAAAGGAGAGAGAGAGAGGGGAAGGCATTGATCCCCTTGATCATCCCATCCTGCTTAGGCCCTCTCACCACTGCTTGATTCATATTTGGGTCGATGTTCCCGTAAAAGGGATTTCTCTACAAATGTGGCTTTTTTTTTTAACAGGTTAAGCATGAATGCATGCTGTTTGAAACCATGCATTCTGGATTAGGGATATTAGCTATTGACGAGTTATTCAGGAAGGCAGCTGCCTAGAACCTGGAGATCTTGGAACTGGAAAGTTAGTCTCTGTTATCAGAGAAAAGGAACTCATTTGTCTTGTAAGAAGCTGAGTTTAGACTCAGTTCTCCCATTGGTAGAAGGCAGAGACCAGACCCTATTCCCTGGCACCCCAGAATGAGCATCCAGGTCACTAGCAAATAATCCTGCTCTTTGCCTCACACCTCTATAGGCATGCATTCACCACTGCAATGTATGTATTGTAGCTGTACTCTATCGAATTTTCTTGAATGGAATAAAATATAAATGACTGGTTCATTTCATTATCTCTGTGATTTAAACTAACTTTCTCAGCATTGGAAAATCATTTATCTACTAAGGGAAACAGATTATTTAGGTGAGCTGAGATGACCATTCCAAGTGGACTGTGGCTATCATCTTAAACAAGTTGAGGTTTCTGGGTTGACTAGAATTATTTACTGTTGAACAATCTAAGATTGGAACTCAAAACCTATGAGCCATATGGTTTTTATTTATGCTATAGATGTTTGAACTGAACGCACTGTTTTTTTTATGGTCACTGAGATGGTAGAGAGTTGCCAAGAATTCTGTAAGACCATGGCAACTTTTTTCTTTTTTTCATTTTTTATTTTTAGAGGGAGGGGAAGGGAGAGAGGGAGAGAAACATCAATGTGTGGTTGCATTTCACCTACCTCCAGCTACTGACCTGGCTAGAGACCTGGCTTGCAACCTGTTTATATGCCCTGATTGGGAATTGAACCAGCGACCTTTGGGGCAACTTATTTTATAGTTGAGGAAACTAAGATGTAAAGAAGTTAAGGAATTATTAAATTTTTCATGTAATAACAGTATTATATTTAGTTAAATAAGCTTTTATGTTTTAGAGATGTATACTAAAGAATTTACAAATTAAATGTAATAAGTTGTAGCCTTAATAAAATTATAAAATCAAATAATTTATAACATATAGCCTTAATAAAACTTAATAAAACTTAATAAAAAAGTGGGGCAGGGTCAGTATATTACTCTGCTGTTGTATCTGTCGGTACATTTCCATAATAAATTGGAGGTTAAGGAAAGGGCTACACAGAATATTTGTAAAAAAAAAAGGTAATATACAAACCCATAAACTCTAAATGTCCACCCCCTCTTTTGTTAAACTCTGGTAATAGAACATGCTGTTTTGGAAGTAATATATCCCTTATTTTAGGAGATACAGACATGGGTCAAATAATCAGCTTCCCAGACTCGATGTGTGCCACAGAGGAGTTTAGGCCTACTCGGTGCAGGTATTGTGTGCGTTTGGGGGTGCAGCTGAGGGGAGGCAGTAGAGTGTGGCATTTGGGATGACGGTTTTTCAAAAATGTCCATAAGTGGTTCTGATGTAGCCAACCTGTTCCTTGGGACAAGCATTTGGAACCATACCTCAGGAGCCTATGAAATTGGGAAGGTGACAAGACAAATAGTGAAATATAAACTTAGGCTATCCTGGGAACAATTTCTTTGCAACTTAAACCCCCTGGCATAGGTTGCTAATGCTTTTGCTGTAAAACTGCTTCTTTTCTCTGCTGCTCTTTGGTCACTTCTGGTTCAACTCACCTTTTCTCTACCCTTTCCTTCAGTGGAGCATGGCTATGATATCCATATGCACACCCCTTCTATTGTCTCCCTGCATATTAATTTTTCCTGCTCATTTCAAATGTTTGTCACAGTGCCATCTTGTTATTTACCTTATGTAGGGTGATTTCAGAAAGCACCAAAGAGAGGATCAATGAGGATAAGTAGATAGTCTCCTAAAGATGGAAAGACGTTCTCTAGCAAGATCTGGGAAATCATATCACATGGGAGTTGCAGACAGACAGAACTGCTAGTTGCTCAGACTAAGAATTAATGAGGCTTCTCTGTAAGATCAGTTTTAGGAGAAACATGTTCTTAGATTTTATTTAAAGTATAAGGTTCAGTCAAGGAGTAAGGAAATTGGTTATGAGAGGTACATGTCAAAGCCAAGTAAGCAAAAATAATGGGATTTGATCAGCTCATCAGAGATTGTAGCTAGATTACTATGTCAACAGCTTTACTAAATGGCACAGTATCTGAATTTGAGGTGATTTAGGCTTACCTGCCTATCAAAAAGGAGTCTAACTGCAGCATGGCTGAAGAGATATATTACTGTTATCATTCCATTATACTGTGCTCTAGTAAAACCCTGTCTAATTATGTTTGAATACCACATTCTAAGAGGGGCATATGGTAAACTAGAGTGCAGGATCTAAAAGCTATGTCACATAAAGAACTGTTGAAAAGATAGAAATATTTTGCCTGAAGAATATTAGAGTTAAGTCACTTCTGGATCTAAGTTTCTTTATCTGTGAAAAAAAGTAGGCTAGACAAAATGATTTCTCAGATCTTTTCAGGAATAATACTAAAATGAAAAGTTGCAATGTAAAAGAGGAAGTAGGCTTTTTTTTTTTTTTAAAGTTTTATATCTTGGACATAGTTTCTCAAGTCAAATCAGGGACTAGAATACCTGAGTATCATAGTATTCTAATGAGAAAAGATTAATTTTTCAGTATATTAAATATGTTACCTTGTGCTACATTAAGTATCAAGAATTGTGTGCTAGATTTTAATAGAGACAAGTGGTAGCAGGTGCTGAAAGTAAAAATACATTTTATAGAAAACTGAAAATTAAGCAAATCCTGTTTGTTTATATTTCTCTATGAACTGAGAAATTCATTTATTTTAAAGTACATTGTCCCAAAAAGTAGAACAAAGAGGAAAGAAAGTTCAGGGAGGCAAGTATTAAGGTTAAATGTCAACAAAGGAATTTATAAAAATATCCAATAAGGTCTTCAGAGGTTGGGTGTGCACTTGTTGCAAATGTTATAAAAGGATTTGTGTATTCAAAGAAAAGTCCTAAGCCTTTTTATTAACACTAAAATTTCATAATTTTCTTTGTGTACAAGAAGATAAAGTTTGGTATCATTTAGGCAAGAGTTGGGGAGGTGAATAGAACACTAGTAGTAGTGGAAATTCATTGTACAAACATTAGATGGAGCTTTTGATTTTTCACATACCATCCACCTCCCTGAGGTTTTTTCTTTTGGTTTGTAAATAACATTGCAGTGTCTGTTCTTTTTAATTACTTCATGTACTTAAGTGTTCATTTTCTATAAGAGCTGTTGCTTCGTGATAAAAACTAAGAAGGGTGATTTTCTTAACACTCAGCAGGCTTACTTCCTGTTTCCTTCTAGTGTCTCATTTTCGATAATAAAAAGCTAAATACTTTAGTCCAAATGTTTTATGAACAAAATCAGGAAGAGGAATACTACTTAAAACTGTGTCTTCTGGCAAGTTAAATTTAAATCAGACCTTGAGTTAATAGCTATATATCTAGCTACTTTGAGCAGATTTCAAACATTTGAGTAATGAATCAAATTATTTTCATAGTGGTTGTGCAAAGTTCTGTAGATTATTTACTCTTTCTAAAAGTTAATTTTATTAATGTTATAAACATTTATATCCCCATTGACAGAATGTCTTATTTTAACAGTGAGAGAAACTTAAACAAAGCATGTTTTCATTGTCTAGCTGAATAT
This sequence comes from Noctilio leporinus, assembly GCA_004026585.1. NCBI lineage: Eukaryota > Metazoa > Chordata > Mammalia > Chiroptera > Noctilionidae > Noctilio > Noctilio leporinus. The sequence goes on along the minus strand of PVIW01004734.1, from coordinate 22,183 downwards.
AGTATACTATTTGAATAGGTTACTGAAGTCTTTGTAAAAATTTTTTTTAATCTTTTTTTTTCTTTTAAGATTTTATTTCATTATTTTTAGAGAGAGGGGAAGGGAGAAAGGCAGAGAGGGAGAGAGACATCAATGTATGGTTGCATTTCACCTGCCTCCAGCCACAGACCTGACTGGAGACCGGGTTTGCAACCTGGTTATGTGCCCTGGCTGGGGAATCGAACCTGTGACCTTTGGGTTCCCAGGCCAGCGCCTTATCCATTGTGCTACCAGCCAGGGCTAAAATTTTTTAAAAATTCAAGGAAGTAACGAACTTTGTTCTGAATAGTAACTGATATATATATGTGTGTGTGTATATATGTATGTATATATAATGCTTACAGTATGTTTATTGAAAACTTGGTGTTGCGTTCCATCTAATTTCTGGGTAATGTGGCTCGAACCCTTGGACTTGTGTAGGCGTATTTTTATAACTGCTTTACAGAGTTATGCTGGTAAGTTTTTATGAATCACTTAAAATCTTCACTGCTTTCCATGGATCCCAATCCATCCTTTTCACCTTATCTTTAGTAGATGCCCTCACTACCATTTTTCTTTTTTTATGTCGGGTTAAGGTCACCCTTCGTATGCACTTGTCCACCTCAAATTTGCCCTTCATTCTGGTTTGAGGGAAGAGATAGTCCTTCCCTTTTTTAAAACTCCATCCTTTCATCTCTTATTCCGGTCTCCCCAAAGTATTTTCTACCCTTATTCTTTAAAAGGAAATTTATACTTCCTGCCTTTCCAGTCTCTCACTGTCCTCGATTTTTCCCATCATGTTGCAGATAAACTTCTGGTAATGTGAATACTAATTGCCAGTCTCGTGACCATATTCACTGTCCACCTCTTTGGCTTCTTATGACCAATTAACTACATCCTTTTTTTGAAACTTCTCTTCTGTTGCCCTAGTCAAACATACTATCTAGTTTTTCTCGTATGATCTTTGACTCCTTTTCTGTTGTCTGTCTTCTAAAAATAGGCATTCACCCAAAGTTTTGTTCTTGGTTGTCTTAAACGTCTGTTACCTGTTGTCTCTTCTTCAGTGCTTTATACTTGAGGCTCCAAAATACAGATTTTGAAAACTACTTGATTAGATTCTTGAGTGATATAACTTGATGGCTCTTCAGTTGAGAAGCTATGATGCTTATCTGTGTGTCTACTTGACTGGGCCTTGGGGTGCTCAGACATTTGGTCAAATATTTTGGAATTGTGTGTCTGTAAGGGTGTTTCTGGAAGAGATTACTATTTGAATCAGTAGACTGAAGGCAGATTATCTTCTCTAATATGGATGGATGTTGTCAAATCAGTAGAAGACCTGAATAGAACAAAAAGGCTGACCCTACTGCCGGTGAGTAACTCCTTCTGCCTGATGGCCTTTGAGCCATTTTTCCTGCTTTTAGACTCAAACTGAAACATTGGCTCTTACCAGGTCTTGAGTCTGACCTATCAGACTAGAACTACACCATTGACCTTGGATATCCAGCTTGCCTGCTAACTGCGTATCTTGACACTTGTCACTCTATAAACACATGAGTTAGTTTCTTATAACTGTGTGTATGTATGTATGTATGTTTGTATCCCAGCTTGATTTTCAATGGGTACAGTCCCTTATGTGTCCCTCAGTCTTCTAAAGAGACCATCTCTTGCTGATTGAAGCTTGGACCCAATCACTCACTCTCAGTGAAATACTTCACTCTCAGTGATCCTGGTGAATGCTGACAGCAATTAGCCAAGATAATTTCCCTGTAGACAATTGCTGAAATTGGATGGGTGGAACCCATATCTAGGTCTTTAGTCCTGGAATAGGATTTCTGGAATATAGTATTTCTAGATGATAATCAAATATCCACGTGGGTTTCTAAACCCAATATATTTACTAGAGAACTCAATATCTCCCACAACAAACCTTTCTTTGTTCTTTGTATTGGATAATGGTATTAGCAGTTTTTTTCTTACTATCATTTATCTCTTTTCATTCATTGAAAAATATTTGAGGCTGTCCAATGTGAGGGTTGTAAGTTATTAATTACCTGCAGACCTCATCCTTAAAGAACCTGGGTTAGAGAGGGAGACAGGATGTGTTTGCATATAATCAGCACAAAATGAAAGGCCTTCATTGCTGCATGAAATTGTGAAAGATCAATGGAGAGAAGAGATGCTTTGATGTTCAGGTTGTTTGAGTGGAGTTGAGAGGGGTTGGCGGCAAGAGCTGAGTGACTAGGTGTAAAATTTAAAAACAAAATTTTGTTTCAGAAATAAGAAAAGAAATACTAATGTAAATGTATGAGATGAAATCACTGGTAGGCAAGCTATTATTTACTTTCTGGACAGAATATTGGTGTTAACTTTACAGATTCTATTATTACCTTAATGTATGGCTAGAGAATTAGTTATTAAAACCTATTTCTGTCACTGTTAAATGAAACTTAGATCCTGCTTGAAAGGAAGGACCTCTTTCATGAATGGCACTATAAAAATACAACATCTTGATTATTTTTTTAAATCTAGAAATGTCATTAAGGAGATTCAAACTCTGTTAATTAAAATATGAACAACAGTATAAGAAGGAAAGATGATTATTGGATCAAGCAAAAAACCAGGTTTTCTTTAAAAAATTTTTTTTTCATTTATTTTTAGAGAAAGGGGAAGGGAGGGAGAAAAAAGGGAGAGAGACAGCTGTGTGAGAAACATCAGCAGGCTGCCTCTCTCATGTGCCCCAACCCAGGACCAGGTTGGCAATGCAGGCATGTGCTCTGAGAGGGAATCAAACCATTGACCTTTTGCTTTACAGAGCCACAGTCAACTAACTGAGCCATGCAGGTCAGGGCAAAACAGGTTTTCTATAATGTTGCTTGTGCGCAAGTCACACGTTCTTTTTCTCATTGCGTGTTAAAGCGTTTATTTTATTTTATTTTATCTTTTAAAAGAGTTTTTTGAGAATTTGGCATGGTGATTAAGCATGCGATTTCTGAAGTTAGGCTACCTGAGTTGAAATCCTAACTGAATTTATTATGTGTCATTGTGTAAATTGAATTAATATCTCTGTGCCTCATTTTTAATCTGTACAATGGGGATAATAATATGCAGGTACCCACCTATTAGTACCCACCTACCAGAGCTTTGTTAGAAATAAATAATATACACATACCTACCAGTAAATTTCTTTTTTTTTAAATAATTCTGTGAAACATTTTTTCACTGTTTTTTATTAGATTTTATTTTATTATTTTTAGAAAGAAGGGAAGAGAGAGAGGCAGAGAGAGATAGAGACATCAATGTATGGTTGCTTTTCACCTGCCTCTAGCCACAGACCTGACTGGAGACCTGGCTTGCAACCTAGTTATGTTGCCCTGTCTGGGAATCGAACCTATGACCTTTGGGTTCGCAGGCTGGCGCCTTATTCACTGTGCTACCAGCCAGGGCCTGCCAGTAAATTTCTTACAGCAGAGCCTGACATGTAATAAATGCTCAATAATTGTTAGTTTTTTGATTGTGGTAAAATACACCTAACAAAATTTACCATTTTAGTCTTTTTTAAAAAGATTTTATTTATTATTTTTCAGAGAGAGGGGAAGGGAGAGAGACAGAGAGGGAGAGAAACATCAATGTATGGTTGCCTTTCATCTGCCTCCAGCTACAGAACTGGCTGGAGGCCTGGCTTGCAACCTAGTTATGTGCCCTGGCTGGGAATCTAACCAATGACCTTTGGGTTTGCAGGCCAGCACTTTATCCATTGTGCAACCAGCCAGGGCCCATTTTAGTCTTTTTTAAGATTACAGTCTAGCCCTGGTGGTGTGGCTCAGTAGATCGAGTGCTGGCCTGGGAACCCAAATATTGTGGGTCCCAGTCAGGGCACCTGCCTGAGTTACTGACCAGGTCCCCAGCTGAGGGCATGTGAGAGGCAACCAATCAATGTATTTCTTGCACATTGATGTTTCTCTCTCTCTCTTTCTGCTACCCTTCCCTATTCTCTAAACATAAATAAATAAAACCTTAAAAATAAAAGATTACAGTTTAATGGTATTAAATGCATTTGCTACACCATTTATCCCCATAACTCCTTATCTTGTAAAACTGAAATTGCCCATTAAACAACAACTCCCTATTCTTCCTTTTCCCAAACTCCTGGTAAACACCGTTATACTTTTTGTGTATGATTTTGAGTATTCTTAACTACTTCATGTAAGTAGAACTGTATTGTATTTGTTTTTTTGTGACTGGCTTATTTAATTTAGCATAACATCCTCAAGGTCCATCCATGTTGTAGCATATTGCAGACTTTTCCTCTTTTTTTTTAATAGCACTCCATTGTATGTGTAGATCTCATTTTGCTTAGCCATTCATCTGTTGATGGACACTTAATGTGCTTCCACATTTTAGCTTTGCAAATAATGCTATTATGAACACAGGTGTACTAATATCTCTTCAAGAACTGCTCTCCACTTTTTTTGAGTATGTACCTAAGAATGAAATGGCTGGGTTTTATGGTAATTGGATTTTTAATTGTATGAGAAATTACCATACTGTTTTTCCACAGTGACTGTATTATTGTGTATTACTACCAACAGTGTGTAAGGGTTCTGTTGTTGTCATATCCTCACTAACATTTGTCTTCTGTTTTTTTTAATGGGTGTGAGGTGGTAAGTGATTTTCAGCAAAAACTGGAGCAAACATTCAACAAATTGAACCAGTGGTTAAGTGCCTTCTGAATTGGATATAAAGGTCTACATAAATATGAAATTCAATAAAACTTTATTTTTTATCTTCAAGGAATTTTTACATTAGGACAAATATTAAAAAGGATATAATGATAGTGTTCAGAAGTATTTGGAAGTGCGAGGAGGGAAGGATTATTTCATACTAAGTAGCTATAAAAAGGCATTATAGATGAAATGGTATACTGGTGGGCCTTTTCAAATTGGTAGGTTTTGATTTGTGTTGTGGAGGGAACTTAGGAGGAAGGGATTGCAGACAAAGTTTCAGAAGGCAGGATAGTCATTTGTGTTGTTATCAGAAATATGATTATGTTAGATTCTGTTGTTGATTGATGATAGTTGTGAGTTTGTTTTCTTTTTAATATTCATAATTTTGATCTTCTTTTTCTTATATAAGTCCCTTTAACATTTTATAGAATAATGGCTTGGTGATGATGAACTCCTTTAGCTTTTCCTTGCCTGGGAAGACTTCCATTCTAAGTGATAGCTTTGCTGGATAGAGCAATCTTGGTTGTAGGTCCTTGCTTTTTATCACTTTGAATACTACTTGTCAGTCCCTTCTTGCCTGCAAAGTTTTTATTGAGAAATCAGCTGACAGTCCTATAGGCACCCCTTTGTAGGTAACTCTTTTCTTGCTGCTTTTAAGGTTCTCTTTTTATATTCAACATTTGGCATTTTAATTATGATGTGTCTTGGTGTGATTCGATTTGGATCTAGCTTGTTTGGGACTTTCTGTGCTTCCTGGACTTGTGTATCTATTCCTTCACCAAATTAGGGAACTATTCCTTCATTATTTTTTCACACAAGCTTCCAATTTCCTGTTCTTCCTCTTCTCCTTCTGGCACAGCTATGATTTGGGTGTTGGCATGTTTAATGTTATCCCAAAGGTTCCTAAGCCTCTCCTCATTTTTTTTCTTTTTTAAGATTTTATTTATTATTTTTCAAAGAGAGGGGAAGGATGAGAGGCAGAGAGGGAGAGAGACATTACTGTGTGGTTGCCTTTCACCTGCCTCCAGCTGTGGACCTGGCTGGAGACCAGGCTTGCAACCTAGTTATGTTGCCCTGGCTGGGAATCGAACCAGTGACTTTCCTCATTTTTTTTTCAATTCTTGTTTCCTCTTTTGGTACTGGTTGACTGCTCATTTCTTCCTTATGTTCCAAATCATTGATTTGAACCCTGGTTTCCTTTTCTTCACCTTTGGTTTCATGTGGATTTTCCTCCATTTCATGTAGCCTAACCTTCACTTCTTCCCTTCTGCGCTTGCCGTACTTAAGCATATCTGTCAAGTTTGTGAGCATCTTTACACCAGCTTTTTAAACTGTGCATCTGTTAGGCTGGCTGTCTTCTTGTCTCTTAGATTGGCTATGTCTTAGTCTGTTAGGTTGGCTATTTCTTCATCCCTTAGTTCACCCACTGGGACTTTGATCAGTTCCCTCTTTTGGGCCTTACTTCTCTGTCTCCTCAACTTGTCAGGCTCCTGTGTTTGCCTCTGTGTCTTAGGTAGAGCTGTTGCACCTTTTACCTTGTATGGGGCAGAGCCTTACATATTTTGTTAGTACAGGCAACCTGTTTCATCATGTGGTCCTGTATGTGGGAGAGGGGTCTGAGAGGGACAATGCTGTTTGCCCAGCACTTGCTTTTCCAGACACTTCTTCCCATGTGGGACTGGCGCCTCTCTAGCTGTTGTCCTGTCTGTGGTTCCCAGAGTGGGTGGGTCTGTGGACATTCCAGGACTGTGGGGGCCTCTAAACAAATAGTCTCTGCTGAGAGACCGGCAGTTTCTTCCTCCACCCCGACCTTCACTGGTTTTCACAATCAGAAGCAATGGACTTTATTTTTTCCTGGCACTGGAACTGTCAGCCATGCAGTATGTTCTGGTGCCGCAAGCACTCAACAGGTGTCCCAACCTTTTTTTTTTTTTTTTTTAAATGTGTGACTGCGCTTTCCACTGGTTGGTCATAATTACTGTCCCACTGCAACTATCATGCCACCAAACTTTGTCCTCTCTGTCCTGGCTCCACTTCTCCTATCTGTCTGGATGAGTATTTCTTCTTTATATCATTTGTTTGTTGGACATCTGTGCAGCTCGGTTTTCCAGAATTTCTGTTTGTCTCTTGTTTTGAGGTAGATGTATTATTTTTGGTTGTGGAGGGAGACACAGCATGTCTGCCTGTGCCTCCATCTTAGATTCTCTGTCTGAGCTTTGTTATTTTTAGTTGCAGTTTTCTGAAACTGAAGATTACTTGTTTATTTTCTTCCCCAAATGTGCATGTCACATTCCTTCAGAAAGCGCTCTGCCATTATTTTTATTTTATTTTATGTATTATTTATGTATTTTTAGAGAGAGGGAAAGGGAAGGAGAAAGAGAGGGAGATAACATCAGTGTGTGATTATCTCTCACGCACCCAATTGGAGACCTGACCCTCAACCCAGGCAGGTGCTCTGACTGGGAATCAAACCCGCAACTCTTTGATTCACAGGCTAACGCTCAATCCATTGAGCCATACCAGCCAGAGTTCTGCCATTTTTTAAAGAAAATTAATGAAGAAATTATTGCCCTAAGTTTCCATTTTAACTTTTTTAAAAAAAATATTTATTATTTTCAGGGAGAAGGGAAGGGAGAGAGGCAGAGAGGGAGAGAAACATCAATGCATGGTTGCCTTTCACCTGCCTCCACCTATGGACCTGGCTGGAGACCTGGCTTGCAAGCTGGTTATGTGCCCTGGCTGGGAATCGAACCAGTGACCTTTGGGTTCACAGGCTGGCTCCTTATCCTCTGTGCCACCAGCCAGGGGTCCATTTTAATTTTCTGATGAAATGTTCATTGGAATCCATTTCAACTCTTGAAATTTACACACTGTGTTCTCATTACTTAATTTTGAATTGTGAATGTTCCAATTATAATTTTAATGGAAATTTACATTTGAAATTTGTGCCATATTAAGTATTTTTATGTAGTAACCAAAATAACTCTAAATGTGGAATTTGCTGTTGGGCTTTGTTTGGGGGCATGAATTTACCTCCTAAATGTTTAACACAAATGTTGATGAGACTTAAACTTAACTTTTGAATTACTATCAGTTGTTTGTATAGGTTAATTAACATAGAAAATGTTCACTAACTCCTAGAAGTCATTTTCTTACTTAAAGAACCAGCTGCTCCTCTGGCTGGTGTGGCTCAGTTGATTGAGTGCCGGCCTGTGAACCCAAAGGTTGAAGGTTTGATTCCCAGTTAGGACACATGGCTGGATTACAGGCCAGGTCCCCATTTGGGGGTGTGCAAGAGGCAATTGATTGATATACAGTATATATCTCTTGCACATCAATGTTTCTGTATCTCTCTTTTTTTCTCTCCTTTCCTCTTTCCCTAAAAATTTAAAAAGAAAAGCATCCCTTTGTGTTTCACATGCTCACAACTATAAATCTACTTTTACTTTTATCCCACCCCGTATATAGAATTCCTGGTTTACTAGAGGATTCCCAATGAGCTTATCCCTTCTTTTTTTTTTTAATAAAATAAAGGCTAGTCCTTTAATTTCATTCAGTTAATTAAGGTCATTTCAGGAAGATCTTGAATGGAAATATCTTTAGCATTCCATTCTTACTGACCAATACAAATAATAGCGTACTTCTACTTTTGAACAAAATAAAACCAGTAACTTTAAAATAAAGCTTAGTTTGCCATTACTTTTACAGATAAGTCCATAATTTAAAACTTTGTTACTGATGTAATTAATTTTACTTCTCCATCTTTCTAATATCTTTTTGTAAAAATATGTTTGTTCTACACTGCTATTTAGCATTTCAGGAATCTTATACTTTTAAAATAAAAACACTTTTTTGATTACAGAAAGACCCAAATGGGACCAGTAGTTTGCCAACTGGAAGTTCTCTTCTACAAGAAATTGAAGTACAAAATGAAGAAGTGGCAGCTTTTTGTCAATCCATTACAACGTAAGGAATTTTTCTTTACCAATTATATATTTTTTTATTATTAAATGCTTGTTTAAAAATCCATTGAAAATTAGCTTAGCGCTAATTACTCTTTAAATTTTTAAAGTTTTGTTTTCTCCCTATGGGTTAAAATTTGAATTGGCACTTCAAGAAACTACAGTTGAACATGTATTCTTATCTGCTGGGTTTCTGAGTATTTAGAAGAACAACTAAGGTCAGACAGACTGTTAACCAGTGAAAATATGTCTTAAACATTCAAGCTTCAGTACGCTTAGATAATGCCTATTTTTGTTTTAGGGGTACTTGGTTTTGCTGTATACTTAGCATTCAGAAAAATATTTAAGAGATAAGCACAGTTAGAGGAGCAAATGTATTTTCTAAAGGTTAGAACAATGCAATTCTAAAATGTTCATTTAATCTTAAATGTGTCTAATATTTTTAAATTGAGGAAATTGAGACTCAGAAGTTACCTACCAAAGCTTACTCAGCAAGTAAGCCAGGTTTCTGTATTAGCCTGACTTCCATTATAAGTACTAGAAACCCACCTTAAACTTGTTTAATCAAGCAAGTTTATGAGTTGGCTCACAAACCCATACAGCAGAAAGAAGAAAAGGATAGGGCAAGAGTTCAGTGATAGCCAGATCCAGGAATTTGTACACTGTAAGCATCCCTCCTCCCTTTGGTCTCTCTTTTTCCGCTTACTATCCCTACTCTTCCTTCATGCATGTTGCCTTCATTTTCTTCTCCTGCAGATGGAGTATTGAAAGCAGGAAATACTGCCACTGATAGGTTAGATTTCATATCCTAATGGACTTGCTAGCAAAGACAAAGGGGAGTCTTCTCAGCCAGCACCAGAAAGAAAAAAAACACAGAAGGAACAAATAGAACAAAAAATATTGTGGCTATGGGGATGAGATAACATTATCAAAAGAAGGGAAAGTTGATCACAGAGTGATTTATTCTGAATCCTGTATTTTTCTCAGTGTGATCTGTTTTAAGCAAAGCAGAGTTTTAGGATTCCCAGATAATTTTGGGTAGGTACGTCATTTTAATGTTATTTAAAATCTAGTTAATATTTAACTAGATTTTCTAGACTATTGGTAATATTTCATTTAAACTGTCATTCTTTATGTTACCTTTTTTTTAGCCAGAGTTTTTCTGCAGAAACCTCTAGGGGGAAAAAGAAGAAAAATACCAGTAGAGCCACTTTTTCTTCCCAGCAAAGGTTCTCTTATTAACTAGATTTTTTAAACACAGATTTTTCACTAGGCATTTAAAATAGAAGAGACCATTTGGAAATAACCTATGCCATTATGTCATTACGTTTGTGTGGTTAACAATTTGGAAATAATCTTTAATGGTTTGGAAATAGTCTGTTATGTGTTCATCTGATTCCATTTAATTTTATCCTGAGGCCCTGTATGTTTTCTGTGAAACATACAGACTTTTGCATTTAATTTGAGAAGTTAGGCTCTTTGTGATCTGCCCTATCCCTCTATTTGAATTTTTGAGTTATTTACAAAGACTGCCAGTAAAGCTAAAGTGATTTTTTAAAATTTAATTTTATTGTTGTTGTATTAAAAGTAATTTTTGGCCCTGGCTGGTAGCACAGTGGTTAAGGTGCCGGCCTGCGAACCCAAAGGTTGCAGGTTCGATTCCCCAGCCAGGGCACATAACCAGGTTGCAAACCAGGTCTCCAGTCAGGTCCGTGGCTGGAGGCAGGTGAAAGGCAACCATACATGGATGTCTCTCTCCCTCTCTGCTTCTCTTCCTTCCCTTCTCTCTGAAAATGATAAATAAAATCTTTAAAAAAAAAAAGAATGCTCATTCCCCTGAGACCTTGATAATTAGTCAGGAGTAAATGTCCCTTGAAGAAATTAATGGCTCTGTTTTTTCAATATATTTATATCTGCAGTGCATTTAAAAAAGTATTTATACTCTTACAGAGCCATTTAAATTCAGTTATGAAGTTAGTATAGGGTTGTCAGGACAATAATTGCTGACAGTTAAGGTTATTGTACTTAGAATTTAGTGCTAGTTCTCGGTCTTGTTTTTTTGCTTCTGTGAAATTATGGAGTAGGGCTATTGATATCAAAGGTTGCTTTGTTTCAAGCTCTGTAATGCTTTGATTGAGGACATTTCATTATTATTGCATTTCTTTCCCTTCAATACGCAATGTTAATTTGCAAAGCTTACTGTTTCTACTAGTGCTTAGTCCAATGAAAGTTCTTAGAGTAATGTTAGGTACCAGTAGAAGTTTTTTGTGGTTTTCTAGGTTAAGAAAAGAATCATACAACAACAATAAAATTTGAAAGAAAAAAAAAAGAAAGAAAAGAATCTACACCTTAGGCTTTGTCATTCTAAATAGCCTTGTATTTCTTTTCTTTGTATGTGGTTCAGATATAATACTTATATTTTATAAATGCACCTTGACCCCAAGGACTCCCTATATGTTTTCAAGGACTTCACCTCTGCATTTAGTTAATTTTATTTCAAACAATGCTTAATCTATATGTTCTTATAAAATAGCATTCATCTAAAATTAAGATTAAAATGGCATTTTTATCTTTAATTTAAAAACTCTCATTTTTATGTTTTCTCTCCTGTTTTTGCATGATTTGGCTCTGTGTGTACATAGTAGGAAAATAAACTGAAATATTTTACTGTGCGTAGAAATATTCAATTTTCTCAATTATAGAGCCACGTTAAACAAACTTATTTCTTTAGCAGTAGTAGGAAAATGGAAGTTTTAAAGAAAAAATTAAAGTTAAAAAATACTCTTTACAGGTTATTGCTTAAAAACATCATGCTATGTTGGCTTAAAGTGTCCGTAAAAATAACTTATATGATCTTATGTTGAAAGTGAATAATTTATTCAGCAATTATCAATTTACTCACTTAATTGGATTTCATATATTTACTTAGAAATAAAACGTTAGTGTTCAACTTTAAGGAATCTATAACCATCTTAGTTTTTCTCCAGTTTTTGTAAATCAAAACCATGAGAATAGAAAAAAATTATCAAAAAAAAATTTTTTTAAAGATTTTTATTCATTATTTTTAGAGAGAAGGGAAGGGAGGGAGGAAAAAAGGGAAAGAAACATTAATGTATGTTTGTTTTTCACCTGCGTCCAACTATGGACCTGGCTGGAGGTCTGGCTTGCAGCCTGGTAATATGCCCTGGCTGGGAATCAAACCAGTGTGACCTTTGGGTTTGTAGGCCAGCGCCATTCCACTGAGCCACCAGCCAGGGCTCAAAAATTACCAGTTTTATAGAAAAACAAAATTACTGATTCATGGAGGGGGTAAATGGTACTAGAAGGAAACATGGCTTGGGGTGGTAAACACAATATAATATGTAGATGATATATTACAGAACTGTAGCCCTGAACCTATATAATGTTTTTAACCAATGTCAGCCAAATAAATTTAATAAAAAAAGAAAAAATTTTTTAGACCTTTTTTTTAACTTAAATTTTTTTTAAAATTTTATTGTTGTTGTATTACATCCATCCCCTTTTTGCTCCCCTCTGTCCCCCTCCCCACCCACCCATTCCCCCCAAAGTCAATCCCCCCTATTGTCCATGTCCATGGTTCCTTTATACTAGGTTCTTGTCTAAGCTGCTCCCCTTTCTTGCCTCTGCCTCCCCTCTCCCCCCTCCCCTCTCCTCCCAACCCCTTTTCCCCTGACCACTGAAGGCCTATTCCTTGTATTCATATACTTGGTTCTGTTTTGCTTGTTGTTAGTTAACTTAAATTCTTATTTATTGATTTGATAGAGATCGATTTGTTGGTCTACTTATGCATTCACTGGTTGCATGTTGTGTGTGCCCTGATGGGGCATTAAACCCTCAACCTTGATGTATCAGGATGATGCATTAACCATTGGAGCTACCCAGACAGCGCTGAACTGTTTTTCATGCTATAAAGCAGAGAGGAAAAGGACTCATTAAAAAACTCCAGCCCTGGCTGGTGTGGCTCAGTGGATTGAGCACAGGCCTGCAAACCAAAGGGCCTCTGATTCAATTCCCAGTCAGGGCATATGCCTGGGTTGCAGGCCAGGTCCCCAGCTGGAGGTGCATGAGATGCAACCACACACTGATGTTTCTCTTCCTCCCTTGCTCCCTGCCTTTCCATCTCTAAAATTAAATAAATATCTTTAAGAAACAAACGACCAAAATAATCCTACAAACATTTTTAAAAATGCTTTTTGTGTGAGAAAATAAATATAACATAGCATTTACTGTTTTAACTATTTTTACACGTAAAGCTGTTCTGTAATATTAAGTACATTCACATGGTTGTTAAAAGAAAGGACTTATTTTAAGAAAAGAAAATGAAGGGTTTTTCCCACCCTAAAATCAAGTTCATTGAATGCAATTTTCTCACTGGAATTTTTGTCCAATAAATTCTTGTTTTCTAAGCTATCATGAGGAATTTCTGATTTTCCTTTCATTATGCTTAAAGATTTCTGAAAATTGAAAGCTTGCATACTTGTTGACAAAATTCTAGGCCATTTCATATATTAGTTAATTATAGGAATTGCTGTATTTCATTCATAATGTAGAAAACAAGAGAATATCAAATAGGTGTAAAACCGTAAGAATCTTGGGCTGGGCCCTATTAAGATGTCATTGGATTGCCAGAGCAGTAGGCCTGATAGCAAATCTGAAGACATTGTGTCCATAACTAAGGATGAATTTCCAGTATGAATTTAATTTTATTATTCATGTTTCCTTTATTTCAGTTACATTTCTCTTTAATAGTGAATGCTTCGTGGCACTTAAAATCATGTGCAGAAACCAGGTTTATTCATTTATTTGACAAGATACTTATAGTGCTTTATGTACGAGGTAGGCCCTGTTCTGAGTGCTTTAATTATTTAATTCACATAATTCTCACAAAAACCTTGTGAGGTTAGTAGTAGTATAATCCTCAGTTTATAGAGCAGGAAATTTAAGGAAAAAAGGAGATTCAGTAACTTGCCTAAGGTCACACAGCTAGGATGCTGTAAAATCAGGATTTAAACTCAGTCTAGTTCTAGAGGCTGTGCACAAACTGTTACACTTGCTCCCTCTCCAGAACTTTTCTTTCCGTCATCTCAAACTGTTTTATTTTGTTCCTGTGACTTGATTATTTTAATCGCTACAGAAGGAAATAAATGATTCTTTCAATATTCATTCCATTTATAGCCTGGTGAAAAACAGATGGGAAGATTGGAACTTCTCACCTCCAGAAGAAAGTTAAAGGAGGCTCATAAGTTTAAAGAAGAGATCAAATCCTCCTTTGTCTTCCGATAACAAAGCACTCTGTAGATAAGCCATACACCATGCATATGTATTTAAATTTAAACTAATACTCCTCTGAATATCTATTAACAGTATGAGTACTTTCACAGGCAATTCTTAACATTGCCTACCTAAGTTTTGGAAATCACTTTGAGTGAATAAAGGCCTCATAGCACTGTAAAAACCCATTTTCTTCTCCTTTTTTTTTCTTCCTTCCCTCCTCCCACCTCCTCATCCTCCTTCTTCCAACCTGAAAAAATATGTAGGAAAAAGAACCTTAGAGAAAGGATTTTAAAAAGACAACAAATTTTTTATTCATCTGGCAGTCACAATTTAGGGCTACATTGCCTATATTATCAGCAGTTTGATTAAAATATTCCATTTCTGTAATTATACTGTGTGACAATAGTGTCTGAAGCAGAGCATCTCATTTAATACCATGTGTCCAGTATGTGATTGGTTAATGTTGATAATGCTACCAAAGTTATGCTGGCAGTGCCTAATCTCTTTCCTCCGATTCCTTTTTTTTTTTTTTTTTCCAGAGAGAGGGGTGTGGGAGAGAGGCAGAGAGGGAGAGAGACATCAATGTATGGCTGCCTCCAGCTAAAAATCTGGCTGGAGACCTGGCTTGCAACCTGGTTATGTGCCCTGGCTGTGAACCGAACCAGCGACCTTTGGGTTCGCAGGCCTGTGCCTTATCCACTGTGTCACCAGCCAGGGCTAGATTCCTTTTATTAAAAGACAAATGCTGGTGTCTGGGGTTCTGTCAGGGGTCCATTGCAGTTTTCATGAGCAGCTCTAGGATTGAACAAAGGCACAGAACTGAATGGCTGTAAGCATGCAAAGCCTAAATCAGGGTTCAAATAAATGCAGCTTAAAAAAAAAAAAGAATTTAATTTCTTTTTTCTGTGAACAGATTGAAGACCAACTTTCCATATACCAATCACCGCACAAATCCAGGCTATTTGTTAAGTCAAGTCACAGTGCAAAGAAACATACGTGGAGAAAATGCTAGTGTGAAGGTCTCCATTGAAATAGAAGGATTTCAACTACCGGTTACTTTTACATGTGATGGTAGGTTTGTAGTTTCCCAACTATCCTGTTTTGCTCCAGTTAGAGAGGAAATGTTTAAAATGTTAATAATTATTATTCTCTTAATAAATTGACTCTTTTATAGTATCCTTTTGAAAATGTGCTAGTGAGTGTGGCTAAATACTTAACATTCATTAGTTTTCCTCTTCAAAAACTTGGCATTTCATTTGGATACTTTCCTGGGTAGGCCAGTGGGAAAATATTTTACCTTTAACTCCTATACATATTTCTTCGAAGAATGCTGAATAATATTGGTTAATCAGTGGCTCTTGGCCAAGACCCCAAAGCATTAGATAAAAGGTCTAATAAATAGATAGCTAATTAAAGAGAAAGCTCAGTTCTTTCTTTTTTTTCTTTGTTTAATGGCAAGAAGAATGCTTGTTTGTAAAAAGCTGTCAGTGAAATAGAAATTCCAGTTATCTTGCTAAATTACTCCAGGGCAGCGATTTTCAAACCTTTTCATCTTATGACCCACATAAACGAATTACTAGAATTCTGCAGCACACCATAAAGTATATATTTTGGTGATCTGACAATTAAAAAATAGGCATAATTTTGATCCATTCACACTGAATGGCTGTTGTTGTGTTGGCCATGATCTTTTCAGGTTTTTTTTTTTGGCATATTTTATTGATTATGCTGTTTTAGTTGTCACAATTTATTTCTCTTTTGCTCCCCTCCTCCTGTGACCTGCTCCCCTTAATTCATGTCCATGGGTTGTGCATATGTTCCCTGATTTCACCCTTTCCTATATATTTTTTTTCTCTTCTTTTTAAAAAATTTTATTGTTGTTGTATTACATCCATCCCCTTTTTGCTCCCCTCTGTCCCCCTCCCCACCCACCCATTCCCCCCACCTTTTCTATATTCTTAACTTCCCTCTGTCTTGTGCCCACTAATTATGTCTCTTAGCCCCTGCACCATTTCCCTGTTTTACCCCCTTTCCCCTCCCAGCTGATAACCCTCCCAATGATCTCCATACCTGTGATTCTGTATCCTGTTCTGACGGTTTGGTTAGGTTTTTTATTTTGTAGATTCTGTTGTTGATAGTTGGGAATTTGTTGTCATTTTAATGCTCATAATTTTTATTCTCTTTTTCTTAAGTAAGCCCCTTTAACATTTCATATAATAATGGCTTTGTGATGGTGAACTCCTTTAGCTTTACTTTGGGAAGCATTTATCTGCCCTTCCATTCTAGAGAGAGCTTTGCTGCCACCTTGCCGCTAAACCAGGCACCACCCAAATGCTCCTCTCTGTCCTGGCTCCAACCCTCCTACTTGTCTGGAAGAGTATTTCTTATTTATATTTTTGTTTGTTGGACTTCTGTGCAGCTAAGTTTTCTGGAACTTCTGGTTGTGTCTAGTTTTGAGGTAGATGTATTGTGGAGGGAGGCAGTGTGTGTCTATGTATGCCTCCATCTTGGCTGGAAGTCATCATTTTTTAATTGGACAATGTAAGGAAAAAGAGGGCAGGGGCCCTGACTAAATAGTGAGATATTGCATATTTTAAAAATGCAGTGTGGCACACCAGTTAAAAATCACTCTTCTAAAGAGAAGATATTTCTCCTTTGGTTCTACGTCTTCCTTCAAAACTTGATATGTATGGGTATCCTCTCTAGAGATGTAACCCTAAGTCTGTAGGAAATGTTTTGTTATAGTATAAAAACTACTCTTACTTTCTTTCATAAGTTATTGCTTTTCACAATTTGTGTTATTTTAATGGGATTCTAACAGTAAAATAAGATCCTATATTTCTTCAGTACTTTGGCCTAAAATTTTGCTATTTTTTTCTTTAATGGTTATGACTAGGAATATATTCAATATTTGAATACTTTCTTTGTGGCTTTGAATTTTTCAAAGCCCTTTGAAAAATAGTATCTGAAACAAAAATGTTGGTCAACTATAACATCATTCTTTTAGTTTCTAAAGGAAGAATGACTTAAAATATACCTCATATTTTGTTTTGAAGTATCATATCACTCTTAGGTATGCTGTGCTGTGAGAACTAATACTAAAATTGAAGGAAAAAGACAATAGGTCACTTGATTGAAATAAGCATGAGTATCAGTGCTTACACATTGATAACAAATGTTTTAATTTGTGTCAAATTCTGACTTGCTGTAATTGTGTAAAATATTTCAAATACCTATTTTTTGGTTCTTCATAAATATGCACAATTATAACATATATCTCTATTAAGAAATTTAAGCCCTGGCTGGTAGCACAGTGGATAAGGTGCCAGCCTGTGAACCCAAAGGTTGCTGGTTCGATTGCCCAGCCAGGGCACATAACCAGGTTGCAAGCCAGGTCTCCAGCTGGGTCTGTGGCTGGAGGCCAGTGAAAGGCAACCATACATTGATGTTTCGCTGCTTCTCTACCACTTTCCTTTCTTCTCTCTCTGAAAATAATAAATAAAATCTTTAAAAAGAAAAAAAAGAAAAAGAAATGTAAGCACATTATGGTACAAATGGTTTGTATGTTCCAATAATAAATGTTGCTATTCATTTATCACTCAGAGCTGTAGCTATTGTATTAGATAGAGGTTTTCTGGCCTTTTCTGTCAAGCTGTTGATCTTCATGAAGTTTGAATGTAGTGATTGTCTTCTAAGTTAAATTTAGAAACTTAAGTATAGAAATTGTAACTTTAAAGGTTACCCTAGTTTTTAATGAGCTATAATCTTAGTATCCAGCTATTGCCAAGAATAATTGAACAGCACTTTTTACTTGCTGGGGTTTTTTTCTTCATTGGGAAATGTACCAGGCAAATGTCAAACATTTAAAATTGTGATTTTTTAAAAATTTCTGATGTTGTTTGCTAGATCTGTTAAATGTCATCCTTTTTGGAAGTATCTGTTATATGGAGGTGGCTTTCTTAGTTTAGATTTACCCCAATACAGTAACCATTTGAAATGTGACTAATACAGATTGAGATGTGATATAAATATAAAATACACAGTGGATTTCAAAGACTTAGTTTGAAGAGAATGTTAGATACCAGTAATTTTAAAGTCCTGATCATATGTTGAAATGATACTTTAGATATATTAGGTGACGTAAAACATTAAAATTAGCTTCACCTATTTGCTGTCTTGATCATATGTTGAAATGATACTTTAGATATATTAGGTGAAGTAAAACATTAAAATTAGCTTCACCTATTTGCTGTTACTTTATTTATTTATCTATTTATCTTTAGAGAGAGAGGACGGTAGGGAGAAAGAGAGGGAGAGAAACATCAATGTGTGGTTACTTCTTGTGCACCCCCAACTGAGGAGCTGGCCTGCAACCCAGGCATGTGCCCTCTCTGGGAATGGAACCAGTGACCCTTTGGTTCACAGGCTGGTGCTTACACAAGCTAGGGCTCTTTTTACTTTTTTCATTGTGGCTGCTAGAAATTTTAAATTATACTTGTGACCTGCATTATATTTTTATTGTATGGTGCTGTTGTAGTTATAAGAAATACAATCTGAATAAATGTATACTTAGAATTAAATGAGCAAAATGAAAATGATGACTAAATCTTTTACAGTGAGTTCTACTGTAGAAATCATTATAATGCAAGCCCTTTGCTGGGTACATGATGACTTGAATGAAATAGATGTTGGCAGCTATGTTTTGAAAGTTTGTGGTCAAGAGGAAGTGCTGCAGAAGTAAGTATTTATTTAACTATTGAGCAACATCTTTGGAAATTTCATTTTTAACAGCTTAAATTAGAAAAATTTCAAGTTCAATTTGTAATCCAAAAATACATTGGGCCCTACTGAATTGATTCATTGTACCAATAAAAATTGTATTGGGTTATATTTTGTCTGAGAAATCATGTCTTGGACAGTTGAGGGATTTCAGAGATAATTAAGACATGGTATTAATATTTATCTTAAAAGCTTCTAGTATTAGATGGGAAGAGAGGTGGGCAGTTGGTTGATAAGTGACCTTAAAGGTTTTTTTCTTTCTGCAATGGGTCAATATTGACATCATTATAACCTCCAATTTTCCTTTTGTAGCCTACACTGTTACATTATGCACAGTGGTCAACTGTGATTTTCTTTTATTTACCTGACATAATCATTATATGACTTTTTCTGAACAAGATAATGATTTCATTTTCTTTCTTCTTTGCTTTAACTCTTCTTGTGTAGAACCAGTCCTCTACTTAAATGCTCACATTTGGTTAAAAAAGCTATCTCTGTATTTTAGCATTCTTTTCAATTTCTGATGCAGAAACAATTTATATTTCACTGTCATCTCTATAATTTCTATTTTGACAAAAATAATATTGATTAACAATATTTTTAAACAGTAATCATTGCCTTGGAAGTCACGAACATATTCAAAACTGTCGAAAATGGGACACAGAGATTAAACTACAACTTTTGCACTTAAGCGCCATGTGTCAAAATCTGGCTCGAACAGTAAGTGGTTTACCTTATAACTGAATTGCATTTTGTTAAATCTGAATGATTCTGCTAATGAGCCAATTGGCGTTTGTATGTTCTCCAAGATTTCTAGGTTGGACTGGAAATGATGAACTCTTTATCTCAACAGGAGTCTTTTTAGCAGATCCAGGGAGATTTTTCTTTCTTTTTTTTTTTTTTTAATCATGATGATTTAGGAAGCACACTACTTAGAACTGGAGACCTATTTCAACATCAAAGTGGAGGAATTAAAAATTGAGGATTTGTAATAGTTTTACACAAAAATGAAAACATCAGGTTCTAATCAAGGAGAAATGAGGAAGAAGGAAAGATTTGGAATACTAATACAGTTTTTTTGGGAAAACAAGTTCCACATTGATCTTTGTACCAAACTGAGAAAAATACATTATTTTTTACCAAGTGAAAACTAATTCTGTGTTTTAAAAGTATAGTCCCTTTTTTCTGAGTTTAATGCAAAATAGCATGTAGGAAGTGATGCCATTTTATTACTGTATATACACTTACATTTTTAATCTCTAAAGAAAATTATTCTTGGTATAATGTTGAGTGGTAAAATAGCAGTCATTTCTACTTTGCCTTTTCTGTATTTTCTTTAGTTTTGCAACTATGTTAGGTAACATTTATTTCAATTGAGTGGAAGCTACTTAACAATTCAGTATATTAAAAAAATCATTAGTAACTTTACATTTCTAGGTATGATATTCTTGAGTATATTTGTATAGTAAGGACTTAATGGTGGAAAAGACCAGTGCCTCATTTATTGAGGGTAGGGTGGAGGGAAACTTGATTATCATAAGAAAAGCCATGCAGAAATTCAAATAATTTCTTCCCTATCTGGTTCCCACCCCACCTTCATTTGGCTGTCAGCCATCTTTAAAAGTATTTTTAGCTTCCCAGTCTCTCTATCTAGGACAGAAGTAGTTTTTGCTTTGGGAGTTATTTATATATCAGAAACTAGACTTAAAAGCATTATGTTTTTCATTTAAACAAAAAATTTTAGAATATTAATGCACTTTTTTGGAGTCAATTATAAATATTTGTAATTTTGGTAATATTGTTGCCTCTGTTCTGACAAACATCACTGTAATTTTCAAGAATTTATCATACACTTAGCCATACTTAATTTGGCAATAGAAAAACCAAGGACTAGATCTAATTTTTTTGGTAAACATTTGTGTATATATGTTTGTTTAGGCGGAAGATGATGAAACACCTGTGGATTTACACAAACAACTGCATCAAATAGAAAAACCTTATAAAGAAGTCATGACAAGGTGTGGCATCTAAACCATTAATTGCAAATTTTCATACTTTACTTTTGGATGTGAATACATTTATTTTGATAAATAAAGCAATAATTTTTATATATAGTATCCTTCAGCCACAATAACTAATTGTTCTTTATTTTAGACACCCTATTGAAGAACTTTTAGATTCTTATCATAACCAAGTGGAGCTGGCTTTTCAAGTTGAAGTAAGTCTTACTTCACATTTTGTCAATGATGTCATGATTTTTGTCTCTGTTCCCTTAAATAGTAGATTTGGCATTCAATAAAATATTGATGGACTGTTTAAATTATATATTCTTTAAAAAAATATTTTGTTTATTTTTAGAGAAGAGGGAAGGGAGGGGAAAAAGAGAGGGAGAGAAACATCGATCAGTTGCCTCTCATACCTCTAGTTGAGGACCTGGCCCACAACCCAGGTGTGTGCCCTGACCAGGAATCAAACTAGCAACCCTTCAGTTTGCAGATAATGTCCCACCCACTGAAGTACACTAAACTATACTCAGATGTTGATATTTGATGGCTGGTTTTATGATCCAACTTATTAACAGAAGTTGTCAATAATGCTGGGTCAACATGTCTACTCTCACTTTAGCTTTATTACTAAGAAACTTCATTTCTGGATGTAATACAACAAAAATAAAATTAAATTTAAAAAAACCTTTTATTCACAAAAACATTTATCGAATGTTTACTATGTGTTAGTTACTAGAGTTATGAAAATAAATGATCTAGCCCTTACCTACCAGGAATTTAAAACTAGGTATGGTGGGTGGTTTAAACAAAATTTCAGTATTAAGTGTAAAATACAGGTATGCATTGAGGTTCTTTGGGAGATCAAACCTCACTCAACTTTAAGAGCTCAAGAAAAAGCCTCTTTTAAGAAGAGTTCCCTGCTCAACATCACTAGTCATCAGAGAGATGCAAATTAAAACCACAATAAGATACCACCTCACACCTGTCAGAATGGTCATCATCAACAAATCAACAAACAACAAGTGTTGGTTGAGGATGTGGGCCAAAGGGAACCCTCATGCACTGTTGGTGGGAATGTAGGCTGGTGCAGCCACTGTGGAAAACAGTATGGGGTTTCCTTAAAAAACTAAAAATGGAACTGCCTTTTGATCCAGCGATTCCACTACTTGGACTATACCCAAAGAATTCTGGAACACCAATTCATAAGAACCTATGTACACCTATGTTCATAGCAGCACTATTTACAATAGCCAGGTGCTGGAAACAGCCTAAGTGCCCATCAGTGGATGATTGGATCAAAAAACTTTGGTACATTTACACAATGGAATTCTATATAGCAGAAAGAAAGAAGGAACTTGTACCCTTTGCAACAACATGGATGGAACTGGAGAGTATTATG